>JAUCBJ010007729.1:0-65098 GCA_032718475.1 Nemertoderma westbladi
GAATAGTTTATTTAATGTACTAATATTTAATACATGTAATTATTTATTTATTTATTTAATTTATTTAAATTATTTATTATATTTATATACTACTTAAATTTAAATAGTACATTAATTTGAGAATAACTTTACATAGTTAATATTATTAATATTAACTTAATTAGTTATTAACCTAATTATTATTAGTAGTTAATTGCACTTGCATACTTCACTACCGACCTCTTTTCCAGCATGGATGATGCAAGTAACATGGTACCACTTTGAACAGTTATCGCAGTCTTCCCATTGAATCGCGTCAACTAATCGCGTGAACTTTGTAGCTAGCTCCCTGGTGGATTTACTTGCAGGCAGAGCCCACACAATTCACCCCTATCATTGTATGCTGGATCTGTTTCACTCCCATAGTCTTCTTCGTCATTGTCATCCGACTCATAATCACTTGAGCTACTGCTATTCGGTTCAAGCTCTTCACTATTCTCTGAGATACTATCGAAAGAAAGCTCTTCAATGTTTTCATTTACAGATGTTGTTAAACAGGCCACCCCATGCCTAACCGATAAGGACACAAAGACGTGCTTCACTGTACGAAGTAACAGTAAATAAAACAGTACATACTTTACTGTTAAACAGGGGTGATCAGGAGCGCGCTATTACTACTATCATACGGTCCAAAGGCCCGCAGAGTGTCATGCATAATCAAAACAAAGATATCACCACAGACAGGCAGTATACTGCTATAATAGGGTATGTCACGGTACAAAGCACAACAGCCAAAATCAGTACAACCAACTACAGAACTAACTAGTATATAGGCTTGGCCTCTTAGGTCCTATAATAATCTACTCTAAAATATCCTATAACATCCCCCCTGTTGAAAGACTTGAGACCCATCAAGTTAACATACTAATACAAAAGACCCATCACCAAAGTTTATAACCATCCAGCTATTGCTTAAATTCTACTGAAGACCCATCACCAAAGTTTATAACCATCCAGCTATTGCTTAAATTCTACTGTATTAAGTGTTTTTGGCTTTAGATCGGGTATGATAAGGATGAATATAGGGTTCCATTTCAGTGTCCTTTGGTGTCCTTGTATTAATCAAGTTTGAGTTGTCCAATAGCAATCTATTATGGAACCTCTTCGAATAATTTTGCGTCTTGCCCAGATAAGGTTTAGTCATCATATCCAGATCTCTTGGACATCGTTTTAGATGCGATACATTAACGGTGAAAGTTTCGTGTGTATGGGATTCAGAGTGATTCAAAAGTAAATCTGCATTATGCTCAGACAATTTCATTATTTTGAATGGTCCGAGAAAGGGTCGGGCAAATTTATGATTTGGACCTTTACATTTTGACATTGAGTGTAAAAACACTCGGTCACCCACATTAAATCCATGTTTTAGTGTTTTCTTATTATATTGAGTACTCCAGTTAATATGTTCCTTTGCCAATTTGTTTCTGACCATCTGGAATGTAGTAGTTAAGCTATCCTTAAGATCAAGTGCAAAGTCTTCAACCTCTGCATACTTCCATGGAATGAAATTCAGGAAGTCGTCGAAACGAAATTGAGGATCACGTCCATGCATAAGGAAGAAAGGTGTTTCACCTGTTGTCATATGGTAGGAGCTGTTATACGCAAAGGTAACCTGATCAAGATAACTATCCTAATCGGTTCCATGATCATTAACTAAATGTGATAGAATATCGCAAATTGTTCTATTCATTCGTTCTACAACTCCGTTACATTGTTGGTGATATGGGGTTGTAAATATTTTCTCAATTCCCAGTAGTTTTGCTACTTCCTTTATCAAAGAACTCGTAAAGTTTGGACCTTGATCAGACAAAAGTTTATTAGGAACACCATGTTGACATATAACATGATCTATTAAGGCTTTCACCACTGTAGTAGCACATTCATCAGACAAAGCTATTGCTATTACCCATTTAGTGAAGTGATCCACAAACACTAATGCAAATTTATTACTTTCAATAGATAATGGGAGTGAAAGTAAATCTACTGCCATTAATTCCATTGGATAATATGAAGTTATAGCGGTTAAGGGAACCTTTTGATATCGGTGAAGAGGCTTCCTTGTGAGACATTCCAAACAAGAATTACAGAAACGAACTGTATCTCGATACATTGTGTCCCAATAATAAAATTGAGCTAATGATTTATAAGTTTTATCTATCGCAAAATGACCTCCCAAGGACGATGAATGTCTATCATATAATAATGTTGACTGATATTGTTTTGGAACAACAATAAGTCGGAGATGTCTGTTAAATGGGGAGAGTCTATACAAACATTTACATGAAACATCATCATTTAGGTCTTTGTCAATGATTTCATATGCAGCCACACTTAATAATAACTTTTGAGCTGCTATTTTATTGGTAGGTAGTACTCCAGATTCTAGATAATCTATGATAGATTTAAGGTGATCATCCTTGCTTTGTTCTTCTATATTTAACTTTGAGTTCATATCATTACTTAATATTTCTTCAATAGTAATTTCAGAGTTATTACTTGCTTCTATTGGAAGATTTATGATATCATTTATTTCATTTGAATGTTCTGTTTTTAATTGACATTGTGGGATTCTAGATAATGCATCAGCAGCTAAATTGAGTTTGCCTGGTCGGTAACTGATACGAGGCATCTGAGGCATTAATTTTAACATCCAGCGTTGTAGTCTTCCTTTGGGTTCTTTAATGTTAAGAAACCACATGAGAGCGGAATGGTCGGTTATGACTTCATAATCTTGACCTTGGAGATATGCCCCAAAATGGTCTATGGCCCAAATGATAGCATATAATTCCAGTTCAGTAATATGCCACTTCTTTTCATTACTAGCTAGATAGGCTCTTGCCACTATATGCAATTGGGTGTAACTCATCATTGTCATCACGCTGACTCAAGATAGCACCTAAACCATCCATTGAAGCATCTGTTTCCAGTAAGAATGGCTTTGACATATCAGGGCGAGCTAAAACAGGTTCTGTTGTCAAGGCTCTCTTCAGATATTGAAATGCTTTATCACATTCTGTTGACCAAACAAATTTGACATCTTTTCGTGTAAGTGCATTCAAAGGTGCAGTTATCTTTGCAAGATCCTTTATAAACTTTCAATAATATTTTGTTAATCCAAGAAACCGCTGCAGTTCCTTGAGGTTATTGGGTGGAGGGTAGTCTTTGACAATAAGTATCTTCTGTGGATCAGGCTTTTTTCCGAATTGTGTTACAATATGTCCTAGAAATTTAATATCAAAGCATGCAAACTTGCATTTCTCTATTCTCAGTTTTAATTTTGCTTTATTAATTCGTTGAAGTACCTTATTAATGTGTGCAAATGTGATTCGAAATTAGTTGAAAAAATCAATATATCATCAAGAAATACGAAACAACAATAACCAATTAACCCATGTAAAGCTACGTTCATAAGTCGTTGACAGGTTGGAGGAGCATTTGTAAGTCCAAATGGCATTCCAGTATATCTGTAAGCTCCATCAGGTGTAACCATAGTAGTTTTGTCCTTGCTATCTTCAGAAATAGGGATTTGATGGAACATCTGTTTTGTGTCCAGAACACTGAATATAGTTGCATTTTGAATGCAATCAAGTATATCATCAATTCTAGGCATTGGGTAATTGTCTCTCAATGTTATTGCATTAAGGGCTCTGTAGTCAACACATAAACGTAAGGGTTTGCCTTCTTTCTTTACAAGTACAGTTGGACTAGTCCATAGTGCTGATGCGGGTTCAATAATTCTATCTGTCAACAATTGTTCTATTATTTCTCTACATTTTCCACGGTAGGCTAATGGTATCCTACGAGGATGCTGTTGAATTGGTTTATGGTCTCCAGTTTCTATATGATGTTCAATTACATCAGTTCTTCCTGTTGGTTCGTCAGGGAGAGCAAATGAAAATTGTATCTCTAATAATGTATCTAAAAGTTGATTTTGTTGGTTTGAAGTCAACTGGTTCCATTCATTTGCAATTTTAATACACCGTAGGAATTTCTCTGTACGAAGTTTCCTTTCAAGGGCTGTTGTTGAATCATTATTATCATCAAGTTCTCTTTTTCCTCCTTTATAAGTTTACTATCCCTACAAGCATCATCATAATCAAAATTATCATAATTTGTAATACTTTCTACATTTTCTAATATACCAATCTTTTTTTTTTTTTTTTTTTATTATTTTAAATTTTTTTTTTTCCGGTTCCAACAGTTTATTATATTACTTAAATTACACAATTAAAGGTAATCATCATAACCGTACAAATGCACAATTAAAATTCACAAAATACAAGTGCACAAATACAATTGCAATAATAAAAAGAAGTTATTCAAATATTATCATGCATAAACGGAATAAACAATATACTAATATTTTTGTGCCCAAGGGTAGCAGACCTGCAATTTGAAATTTGACTCCACTAATTATCTATTAACACGACCTTAACAGCACGAATAAAGAGGAAGAGAAAAACTTTAGGGAGATACCTTGACGACATGTAAATAATATATAATAAATAAAAATTAATCCCAAAACATTTACTTAAAGTCCCAGTTATGATGTATTTTGAGTAAAAATATTTTCAAAACCACCCCATTTTTTTTTGTATGGGCCCCATGTGCTTGTCGAAACCGCATTGAAAAGCTCAAATTGATGTAGCATTAAAAGCTTATTTTTTAAATAGGTTAAATGCAGAGATGGAGTTTGCGTGAAACGTTGAGAAAAGATGATATATTTTGCAAGAAAAATTATTGTATTCACTACTTTATGTTTAGAATCCTTATACAGACCGAAAAAGAACATATGCTTACGAAACACTATCGATTGTCGGGAAGCAGATAACCACCATAATCGAATTTCTTCAATAAAGGTTTTGACTTTTGTGCAGTTCCAAAACAAATGATCAATATCCTCCACATGTTCTTTGCAATATGTGCAAATATTATTATTAATTTGTCCTATTCTTGTTAGAAACTGATTTGTTGGGATTCTACGCATAACAAATTTATATTGAAACGACCTGAGTTTTGCATCAATAGTAGTCTTGAAAGGTAAAATAAATATCTGCTTCCAGTCCACATTTGTCAGTGTGCTCTCCAAATTTATTTCCCATTGTCGAATAGATGTGGGTTTTACTTTTATTTTTTCTACTAAAGTATTGTAAGTTAAATTAGTGACCCTATTTTTGCAATTAATTAATCGAAAAGAATTTCTAAAATGTGGTCCTTGTAAACCTTGTTTCAGCAAAACTTTGATATCGTGTGGAATGGCATCTATTAGACTCATATATTTAAAATGATCTGTTTCGGCTAAATTATATTTGTTTTTAAATTCGCAAAAGTTTAGGAATCTTTTTTCTTTTTGTTCTACTATGTTATTCAGAGTATAAATACCTAAATCTCTCCAAGTACGCCAAAAAATAGGTCTTCCACCGATCCGAATGAGAGAATTAAACCATATTATTTGATTCATTGCATCTTCTGACGTACACGGTGTACTAAAATTAATATTACACCAAGTTTGCATTACCTCGTTCCAAAAAGTTGATTTTAAATCTAACATACATTCAATATCTTTTGCATTCAAATTATACTGTAAAAAATCATTCATTGAGATATTATGTGATATTGAAGCTAGAGGTAATCCTATATTGTCCGTTTTGGAGATAATTTTTACGATCCATCGTACTTTTTGCGCCTGTATATAAGACTCTATATCCACACTTTTTAATCCACCCTCGGAATACGATGCTATTAATACTTTATTTGCTACTTTTGCCGGTTTTCCATCCCATAAAAAATTATTGATTACCTTATTTATTTGCAGTATGAGGTCAGGTGGTGGTCTTTCTAAACAAGATAATTTAAAAGTTAGCTGCGGAATGGCCAGCGATTTAATTATACATATTTTTCCTAACCACGTTAGTGTGATTTTGGCCCAAAAATTTAGAATCTTGCTTATGTTTTCAATAGCCTCCGGGTAATTCAACATGGGTATTTTTGTTATGTCGTTGCTCAGTATCACTCCTAGTACACGGGGCACCTGGTTCCAACCATTTTAGATTATATTCGGGACAAAGAGTTGTAGTTGATAATTTTTTATTACCTATCCACAGCACCTCTGTTTTTGTTCTATTTAATTTTAATAAATAAGAAATTTTGAAATTTTGAAATTTTTGAAAATAAGAAATTTTGCCGAAAGTGTTGAAAATACAAAACGCTTTCTGCAGGGATTTTTCACTATCACATAACTGTAAACTAAGATCGTCAGCAAACAACGAAATTAAATTTCTGACGCCGTTGATATATATTTCTTCAATATCGTCTTCATTTCTAATAGCTATGGCTAGTATTTCTATAACTAAGAGAAATAGATACGAACTGAGAAGGTCTCCTTGTCTAAAGCCCCGTTCGGCCGAGAACGGTTGTGAGAGATAACCATTGTTCTGAATCACAAGTTTGAAGTTACTATTATATAGTATATCAAACCAAGTTAAAAAAGTTTGCGGAAAATTAAAACGATTTAAAACGTATTTAATAAAAGGCCATTCCACCGAATCATAGGCTTTTTGGAAATCCGCCATCACTAGGATTCCTCCTTGATCAACTTCATCCAGGTGTTCCATAGCGGAAATAATTTTTCGAATATTGTCACCTAGGTAACGACCTGTGAGGAAGCCCGACTGGTCATCGTTTATTAACGGAGATAATACATACTTCAATCTAAGAGCCAAAAGTTTTGTTAATAATTTATAATCAACATTTAGCAGTGTTATGGGCCGTCTATTGTCTAGAAATCTTGGGTCTTTATCCTTCTTTTGTGTTAAAGAAATTACCCCCTGCCGTTGTGATATGGGGAGGTCCCCTATAACGAAAGTTTCCTTATAACAGTTTAAAATATAAAATTTCAGGTCACTCCAAAAGAATTTAAAAAACTCGGCTGTGAAACCATCACCGCCAGGAGTTTTCCCATTTGGCATAGTTTTTAAAGCAGCAAGCAATTCGCCTTCAGTAATATTTTTGGAAAGATACTCCTTAGCAGTGTCTCCGAGAATGGGCATGTAATTTGATATTTTGTTAAAAAACACATTGCACTCTTGTTTAAAATTATCATGCTGGCAAGTGGAAGAAAATAAAGTTTTATAAAAATTAGCTGATTCTTTCAAAATGGCCTTATCATCAGTTATAGTGCGGTGCTCGCCTGTTTTTTCTTTTATTTTCAAAACATTAATATTATTTTTCATAGCCCGTTTTTTTTCCAAGTTTAAAAAATATTTAGTTGGCCTTTCATTACCTATGAAATGTTGAGCTTTTGCTCGAAAAATTGCTGATTTTGCTTTTTCACATTCAATATTATACAGCTCATCATTACACCTCTGCATCTCAAGTTGTTCGTGTTCAGACAAAGATGCTTCCCGCACATGTAAGTCCTTGATTTGATTTGTCAGAATGTTAATTTTTTTATTTTCTTCCCTTTGCTTTCTAATACTGAATGCGATAGTTTCTGTTCTAATATTTAATTTTATTATCTCCCATAGTTGTTGTTCGGATAGATGTGATTCGTATTGTTGGATTGTTTGGTTGATAATGCTTTTCATAAAAGTTACATATCCTGTGTCTCCTAATAATCTATTATTAAATTTCCATATGCCTCTTCCACGGGTTTTTTCCGCCCAAGTAATTGTAAAGGAAGCTGCCGAATGGTCAGATCTATATCCAGGTGTTATATGGCAGGATTCAGCTACACCTGCTAAGGACGATGAAATAAGGAAAAAATCTTTTCTGGTTAAAACCCAACCGCGATTGATTTTTTTGCCTATGGGTAAAAAGTTGACCGTCATTATTTTGCAGCCTATAAATATCAACCAAATCTTGGTCCTCTATAACATCCAACACCGCTTGGCGTACCTTTCTATTTGTGAAAGGTGAACCTCCCTTTTTATCCTTGTTTATGTCCAAGACACAATTGAAATCCCCTCCCCAGATTATATTCTCTCCATGGAAATTACTTTCGATGTCTAACTGAATTTTGGAAATTAGTGACGGATTATCCGTATTATAATTATATATATTTGCTAGGGTATATATTTTTATTCCTATCTCTATATCAACAATGATATATCTTCCTTCTACATCAATTTCGCTTTTAACAATTCTGAACGGAAAATTATCGTTAAACAGTAGCCCCACGCCAGCACTGTTAGAGCTAGACTCACTGAGCAGACCCTCACAACCCCATTCCTTAAGCCATTTGTCTGGATCTGTACAGTGCGTTTCTTGTAAAAAATATATATTACCCTTTGTTTTTTTTAACTTATCCATAATTACACGGCGTTTTACATCATCTTGCAGCCCCCTGCAGTTTAGTGTCGTAAATGTTATAGTAGTCATTTCTTGTTAAATTTAGCACTGCCTCTAAAATTGCTAGTCTGCTTCCTTAAAATGACACTGAAAGTATTTGCAGTTTTAACGATAATATATAATTTACTGTACACATTTACGTGGGCCTTTTGCATGTCTATTTGCAATAGGCCTACTGCTTTTAAAATTGTGAAAAGCATTTTGCTAGATAGAACCGGTTTCCTATAAATATTTTCTGCAACATCACAACCTTCACCAAAAACTATACTACATACCGTTACTTCGAGTTTAAAGATAAACAACATTGCCATAAACAAAGCATAACAAGCCATCCCCATAACGTCATCGGCCATGGGAAAAAAATACAGGCCTTGGCCATCCCACTATTTCTCATTTTAATAACCAAAACAGACCTAACTCGGACGTCCTTTACGGACGACCCCTAATTAATTGGATTATATATGGACTCCCTCGGTCGGGCCTACACAATATAATTTATAATTTGTATGTTTGGTTAACGAAACTATAGAAACACACAGAAAATCGAAAAACAATTGAATATGTTTTGTACCGGTACTTCAACTTTGGCCTTGGAGTTTAGAAACAAAAAAAAACAGATAAAAAAAAGAGTAAACAAAACAAATTTTTAACATACATATACATAGGCTCCGTTGCGATCAAAAGCACGTACCATAATTATTTTGGAATATTTTCCTCGAAAGTTGTTTACTTGTTTTTTCCGCTCCTCCTACTTCCATTTCCGTGACCCATTGTAGTACGACCACGATTACTCTGTGACGGAGAAAGGCGAGGATTGGCTTCCAACTCGTCAACTTCTGTCGACGTATGTAGGCCTTCCTGCATTGGGGATCGACCATCGCCGCCATTGCGCATCGGCCTACCTCGTTGTCCCGGTTTCAACGTAGAGGCTACCGGAACCGCGTTCATCTTTGGTTTGATCTTGGAATAAATATTTTCTCCGTTTCGCATTGATATGAACACGAAAGGGTAGTATCGCTCCGAAATGATTATTCGCGCTCTCGCTCTATCAGTGGCACTCATTTCCTTCTTTATAGCCACTAGGTCGCGCCTTACCTGGGTGAGATACGAGTAGTAGGAGAAGCATAGCCCTCGGCTAACTCCTCCCTAGCCTGGGCTACGGGCCACATCTCGGAGGCAATTAAAAAATACCAAATTCCGGTGCTAAATTGTGGTGTTTAATGACCATCTGTCACCAACAGTATTCTTGCCTTCAGCCAATCGCTGCGTATAACCTACGCGTAGCCTAACCTCGCGATGCCCTCCTTACTCCTACAGCTGTTACCTCCCGTCAGTATTGGTTCGAGTCGTTGCATCAACCAACCATCGCATATTCATCTTCGCGTACCCAAACCTCTCAACGCGTGGCTAGCCCCCCACTATGCTATTATATCGAATCGATTGCCAACTCACCACCACGCACGGCTACCCCTCGACGGCTGTCGCCAATCCGCCACGTGTTGAAATTCCGCCACGTTTCCGGCTACACGTATACGAACATTTCCATAGTTTAATGCAATACCTTTGAAGCCCTTTAATGACGCTTTGTCGATAACCCGATTGGGGATTTTCTGAGACACAAAACGAAATCGGTATTGTAAGAACAATTGACCAAACTAATGGAAAAGTTATCCTTATATTGCCTTAAGGGTTAACTTCATTTCACTAAGGGTTGGGTTAGCTTCATTTCACTAAGGGTTGGGTTCGCTTCATTTCACTAAGGGTTAGGTTAGCTTCATTTCACTAAGGGTTGGGTTAGCTTCATTTCACTATGGGTTGGGTTAGCTTAATTTCACTAAGGGTTGGGTTAGCTTAATTTCACTAAGGGTTGGGTTAGCTTCATTGTATTAAGGGTGGGGTTAGCTTCATTGCATTAAGGGTGGGGTTAACTTCATTGCATTAAAGGTTGTGTTAGCTTCAGTGCATTAAAGGTTGTGTTAGCTTCATTGCATTAAAGGTTGTGTTAGCTTCAGTGCATTAAAGGTTGTGTTAGCTTCAGTGCATTAAGGGTTGTGTTAGCTTCAGTGCATTAAAGGTTGTGTTAGCTTCAGTGCATTAAATGTTGTGTTAGCTTCATTGAATTAAGGGTTAGCTTTATTGAACTAAGGGTTGTGTTAGCTTCATTATATTAAGGGTGGGTTAGCTTCATTGTATTAAGGGTGGGGTTAGCTTCATTGTATTAAGGGTTAGCTTTATTGAACTAAGGGTTGTGTTAGCTTCATTATATTAAGGGTGGGTTAGCTTCATTGTATTAAGGGTGGGGTTAGCTTCATTGTATTAAGGGTTAGCTTTATTGAACTAAGGGTTGTGTTAGCTTCATTGTATTAAGGGTGGGGTTAACTTCATTGTATTAAGGGTGGGTTAGCTTCAGTGCATTAAAGGTTGTGTTAGCTTCATTGAACTAAAGGTTGTGTTAGCTTCAGTGCATTAAAGGTTGTGTTAGCTTCATTGCACTAATGGTTGTGTTAGCTTTAGTGCATTAAGGGTTGTGTTAGCTTCATTGCACCGATGGTTTGCCTTATTGAACTATGGGGGTTAACTCCATTGTATAAAACAGTTACTACTCCCTATTCCCTGTCCAGCGACTGTCTAATAATACGATTAGTACGTCCATTAACCATTAAATGTATACGAAAATTAGTGAATTATACAAATACAAGTGATAGGGGAAGTGTTTCGCTGTATCTGTCCGTCTACTTACATAGCCAACAGCCGTGTCTTTCTCGTCCCGAATCTATCGTAAATATACCCATTGATTATTGCAAAGGCATTTAATGAGAATGAGCCGAGGGTGAATGCCAGAGACAATTCCCTGTCCTGCGAGTCGCAGTGGGTACCCCCCAAATGTGGGTCCATCTAAATTATTAATACGATATTATATTATATTAATTTATTGATTGATTGAGCAATAAAGGCAATGTATAACCGTCTATTAAGGATATCATTTTTTCTTCTATTATTAAGAATAATTAAATAATACGCACAGGATCCCGATTCAGTGGATATAATATATCAATCAGCTTGAAATAAATAAGGAAATGACAGCTGGAGTTTTGGGCGGAGCCTTCGAAATATAAAGGTATATGATGTATTGTTGAATATTGACTTTCTTACAGATGGCTGTTGAGCCTGACATAATAAAAACACGAATGAATTATGTACGATGTCCACTGGTTAGGTTCAAGCTTTACTGTGAAAGATAATTCATAGAGGAGTTGGTACACAATAATGGAGATTATTATTCCTTCCCAACTTGGTAGAAGATGGATGAACCTAAACCTACAGTATCGAAAAATTTAGGTTAAAGTGCAAAAATGAAACTGTAATCTATTACACAATGAAGTGGAATGCGTTGCACAATGCACGTGCACAACTTTAATTTGCAAAGTTAACTTTATTCAGTAGATGTTTACCTAATCACTTAAAGGTATTGTGTGTGATGAATTAGGTAATAAATGATCTAGCTACACAGTTACACAGTTACAGCTACACATTATGTAGCTAAGCTAGCTACACAATTTAAATGTAATGTTTCAACGTTTGTGGGGCCTTCACGCAGTCAATTTTTGCAATTGTAAATTTTTTGCCGTTTCAACTTGCGGTCAATTTGTGCCACTATCTGATCAAATGAGTTTTGACAGATTGTAAGATAAAATTACATTAAAATTTATTTATAGTTGACTACTGGATGGTTTCATGGTTACTGACATCCAGTAATCCGACAATTCGATATAATCAATCGATTACTCTTCTGGTTCCACTCACTCGCAACTTTTCATCGGATATTCAACTAATTTAATTCGCTATTTATACTTCGGGATCCCGTTTCAAAAACGTCGGAATCGGCATTGCATTTTTCACCGGGAGCCCGACTTTTCGAGATCGGAATCGGAATCCCGTTTAAACCTAAAGATGTATGGAGCCAGATCCATGTACATCTTAATTTTTAATCAGATATTTTTAACAGCCTACCATTAGAACTGAGAACCTGCACTGACCTTCAGAAGTTCAAAACAGTCTTGAAAACCAAACTATTCACCCGTGCATACCCATAAATTATTTAGAAACTAGTATCGCTGTGCAAAATTTCAAAGCGCCATTGAACTTTTTAGGTAAAGGCGCGATATAAATATAAGTTTATTATTATTATTAGTACCCGCAACACTGCGACATTAGTGATCACGGGCACTAATGTCTCGCGAGCACTAAAGTCTCGCGGGCACTAAAGTCTCGCGGGCACTAATGTCTCGAGAGCACCAAGTCTCGCGGGCACTAATGTCTCGAGAGCACTAATGTCTCGAGAGCACCAAGTCTCGCGGGCACTAATGTCTCGAGAGAACCAAGTCTCGCGGCACTAATGTCTCGAGAGCACTAATGTCTCGAGAGCACCAAGTCTCGCGAGCACTAAAGTCTCGCGGGCACTAATGTCTCGAGAGCACTAATGTCTCGAGAGCACCAAGTCTCGCGGGCACTAAAATCTCGAGAGCACTAAAGTCTCGCGAGCACTAAAGTCTCGCGGGCACTAATGTCTCGAGAGCACTAATGTCTCGAGAGCACTAATGTCACGAGAGCACTAATGTCTCGAGAGCACTAATGTCTCGAGAGCACTAAAGTCTCGAGAGCACTAATGTCTCGAGAGCACTAATGTCTCGAGAGCACCAAGTCTCGCGGGCACTAAAATCTCGAGAGCACTAAAGTCTCGCGAGCACTAAAGTCTCGCGGGCACTAATGTCTCGAGAGCACTAATGTCTCGAGAGCACTAATGTCACGAGAGCACTAATGTCTCGAGAGCACTAATGTCTCGAGAGCACTAAAGTCTCGAGATCACTAAAGTCTCGCGGCCACTAATGTCTCGAGAGCACTAATGTCTCGAGAGCATCAAGTCTCGCGAGCACTAATGTCTCGAGAGCACTAATGTCTCGAGAGCACTAATGTCTCGAGAGCACCAAGTCTCGCGAGCACTAATGTCTCGAGAGCACTAATGTCTCGAGAGCACTAATGTCTCTAGAGCACCAAGTCTCGAGAGCACTAATGTCTCGAGAGCACTAATGTCTCCAGAGCACTAATGTCTCTAGAGCACCAAGTCTCGAGAGCACAACGTCCCAAGACACTCAGAAAGACACAGCGGATTGGCGGCAACTGTTAATTCTGTTTCTATAAAAATTTCGTATATTGTTTCCCCCCCCCCCCCCCCCCCTTCCCCTTCCAACTCTTTCTGCAACTCTCTCTTCATTTACGAACATAAATAATTAGCTGTTTTCTGTCAGTCAGTTCATTTTGTATTCATTAGCTAATGTTTTAGTTTTAGTTGAGTCAAGGGAATCAACTATGTTGCTGTAACACTCGTATTACAGTAGTAGATAGGCAAGGGGCAATCTAATATCGAATTAAACTGAGATCGTGAGATCTATCTATCGCCTTAGGACAGGTTCACCGGAGATTAATAATAAGGTTGGCTTTCCTGGCGTAGTAGGTACGGTAGGCCTACAACAAACATCTCCAGTTATACCGGTAGAGTAGTAGGAGCTACGGAATTAAAAGGATGGCATCCGTTTACTTGGTGGTATAAAATGATATTATTGGTTACAATGGGGTTGTCCATTAACGGGAACGGGATAACAATATCGCACTACTGTTACCTGGTGTTCTGTTCAGTAACCTACATGCGATTCTAAGATGATTTTGGGACGAGTATATTATGCATTATTCAAAATACAATATGTGTATCATCGGTGTATGTTACTTGGCATGGGTACTGGGCAGAATGCCCCGACTAAAAGTTTCACCGATAAACGAAATATGATTTGTATAGAACATCCTCAAATTGGTATAATAATAATAATAATAATAAATCATTTACTTATATATCGCGCTTAATCCCATGTATCGGTTCTAAAGCGCTGTTAAATTTCATTGTGTCCGAAAGTTTAGTTTAGATATGAAAAGCCCTATTAAAGAGTTCGATTTTTAGAAGGCTGCGGAAAGTTGTCAGGTAGTGGCGGTTCGAGTTTGAAAATTGAGACTGTTGGGGCTACATAGGTGAATGATCGGGTGCCGAATGTTTTAAGTTTGAAATTTGGTACTTTTAGAGTCCAAAGGAGATCCATCCTTGTTGGGTAAGGAGATCTAGGATGTATTCCGGGGCTAAACCATTTATGGCTTTCCAGGTGAGTAATGCGATCTTGTAGTCAATACGGTATCGGACAGGAAAGGAAGCCAATGGAAGTAGCAAGCAGGACAATTTGGACCCATTAATATCAGATAAGGGGGGAAACTGGACGCAATAAAAATTCATCCCTCTCCAGGGGAAATTCGACGCAAATAACAGCTGATTATTCTCAAAAATAAAACTGTAACATGTTCTATTGTGCTTAGTTTATTGTTTTGGTTATAATAACGTACCACTGAAGCCTGATCCTTTCCCTAAATTGAGAATTTAACATTGAGGCGGGATATTAATTCGCCAAGACAGGTTTTGCTTCCAGTCCCCCCCCCCCCCCCCCCCCTGTCTCATTAATATACGGTTTTGGGGACGGAATTGTACTGGCTGCCGGGACGGAATTCCCATTAGTTGAAGATTTGTTAGGAAATTCGTATTTATTTTATTTGGGTGTAGAATTCTTTCACATTTAGAGAAATTTCCAAATCTGATGTTTGGTCAGCAGATGAAAATGGATTCTATATAACAATCTGCAAACACGATGAAATGTATTATGGATTTGGGAATAATCTAATCTATAAACACGATTAAATAAATTTATTATGGATTCTGATAGCAAAAACCCCAGCCAGCCTGCGTCTGGTTCTGCAGGACTAAATAGTTAATAAAGCTCGCACGTTGCATTGTTTGCGCACCAAGATAAACTCACCGTAGATGTAGAAAAATCACCCGCATCAGTTGTATCGGTGATTGTAGAAGAACTGGGGATACCCCATGTTGTGCCGTTAACTACAGCATCGCGCTCAGTTCGTCCAATATATGTGGCGACTTTAGTCTCAGCAATGTCCGAGGGTTTCGTAGACACGAGAGGGCTGGGGGTGTCCTCGGGGGCAGGGGTGGGGCACGAGTCGCTGAAGTAGCCCTCGCGCTTTAGTACTATTACGAAACTCGCCCATCCGAACAGAGCACCCGAGAAACACAACACTTCGAATAGAGCTAGACAATAGCATGCTATGTACCTCCAAGGTGCCATTGAAAATTATAATATGATAGTCATCTAAAACAATTGTCTACAAAAACCGAAAACTCAACAGTAATAAATATATAATTTGAAAATTGCATGTAGTTCTCTTAACTTTTGCCTAAAAATAACAATATGTCAATATATATTATTTTATTAGATAACGAAAAATTTGACCATAAATTTTCACTATGTGATTGTCACTTGTGACTATAAATTTTGATTCGGATAGGAGATTCTATGTTCGCAATATAAATAATGCGTACAATTGTTTATTTATTGTACAGTAGTTGTGTTTGTTTGAAAATCTATACATTTTTTAAGGAAAACTTTTATAATTGTATTTGTTTAAAATTTGTGAACAAAAATCGCGTTCCTAACAATGTTGTAGAACAAAAATAATTAGTTCTAGAACATAAATTTCAATAAATTAATAAATGCAAAATATCGTCGTATAACCATTTTGAATGGTCATAATTTGTATTGTTCCATATTATACACAACAAGTTATAATTTCCAAATCAAATTAGGGATTATTTTTGATAATAGTTTTGATAATTAATATGATAGACAAATTTAATCTTCTTATGCAAAATGTGTTACCAACTACACTACAGTAATAATTGTTAACCAACTTGAAACCGGGTCAGCGGAGTTATTATCCTGATAAAAACGATTACTATTATTGACTGACTACTTACTGTCAACTAGCCCATAAGAGATTAACAAGGAACCATACAAAACCCTCTGATCAAAGGACGCCCTATCTTAAAAGAGCATGCGTGCGTATATCCACGGGTGCTGAGAAACCACGCTACGCATCGGCGTCAAATATTTTAACTTTTATGGAGTCTTATATATCATCGTTTTGTGGGAAGTTTAACGGAATTCAAATGACGTCACATTACTCATCCTGACTCATTACTGACAAAAATGTGGGACATCCCTAATTACTACTTACCCACTGAGGAGGTACGATTAATAGTTTACACAATGTGACTAACTGTACAAACAACAGCTCAAGTAGATGTAAACAGAAAGTAAACAATGGGTTTTAACTCTTCATCTATCTATATTATAGTGAGTGGGTGTAGGTATTGGTCGTTTACGATTAGGCCTACAACTACAAACTAAATTCCAACTTCAAAATTATTACCCTACCGAGACCACGGAGAACAGCCTGAATTATGTAATGATTACGTAATATTACCGTTACCATACCCGAACAACCGGTGACCATGCCACACGTGCCGGAGATTGAGTGTAGTTACAATAAAAACAGTATAGGCTAGACATACCATATACGCTGCTACGCTCAAGGATAGGTAAATAATGGATTGATAAAGGCATATTTATATCAATAATGATACTAAAAGTAAAAAAAAGTTAATTTTCTTCGGCCGCTTGGCCAGGGATTACGCACAAAGTCTGACGTCTTATTTCCAGTGCGGTCCCCCAGAACTTTACTCCCCAGAGGAAACTCTAGTACTCATTTTGCTATCACTTAAGGATGCAAGGCAGAGATGAGCCCTGGCTGGTCCCTTTATAACATTCGTGCCGAAACGAAAACTGCCCTGGCCCATGTGAGGATCGAACCCACGACCTACAATGAGATGTGAATTCAATGCAACCACTACACCAAGATGGAACCTACATAATGATACCTACTAAACCTGCTAATGAACCTACTAATGATATGCTTTATTAACCGAACACACAGTTTTAACAAGAAGTGGATAAAAATTAAATAATAATATTGAAAAATTGATGCACAATAAAAATAGTACCAAATTTTGTATAATTTAAATATCTCGTCGAATTTTTTCGAATCAATATTTATATCTATGGCATATTAATAAAGTATATGCAATAATATATACCGGGTGTTCCATAATAACCCCCCCCCCCCATGGCCCGTCAAAACTGCCATACATACATCTTAGTGTAAAATACAATTCGAAAGATAATTTAATTCTGAGCTTGCATGCGAAAATTTAGGGTCCAATATTTTTAAATCATAAATAAAAATTTTATAGGCTATTCCTTAAACCTATCTTATTTTTCAATATTTTTGATTTAATCACAATTAAAAAAACATAATTTATCCAGCGTTAGTCATCAGCTTTGCATCCATGTTTCCCCTTTGCAGCACGGGAAGCTCCTCGATAGTGGCAAAGGATGTTGGCTAAAAGGGCCGTTTTGGTTTGAGTTGAGTTTGAATATGTCGCAGAATTAAAACTCTGTGTTTCCTCCATTTGCATTGCGGACAGCAGTCTGGGAAAAGTTGATAGAAGTTTATCAAATAAATCGCTGTCATCAGCCATACTTTCCAGCACAGAAATCAGGTGTTGTTTGAGTACAACTTTGGAGTATCTCATATCGGGTTGTTCCATCATCATTAAGTCTTCAACGCGTTGCTTGACAATAGCTCCTAAATCCTCTGCTGGGTTTAGGTCAGGGGAATTTCCCGGCCACTCATTGTTTCCAAAGAAGTCAACACCAGACGCCAGTAACAACTGCTGAGTTGCTATAGCTTTCATAAGGTCACCTCATTGGTGTCTATCACGTTAACAGGGTTGTCTAAGAAGGGAAGAACATTCTCAGCAAGAGTAACTTGCCTAAAGTATTCACCATCCCACGACTGTCACTGATCTTTGATGACAAACATCATCATACGAGCTGTAAATTTTATTATAAAAAACCCAACACACTCTGTACGGTTAGGCATTTGACGAATGCGGAACAATATCCTCCAATCGCGCCGCAGGGACCTAATTCTGTCATTCTGATGGTTTGGTTTACGAAAACAATGAACTCATCACTGCAGGTAACATCCATAAAGTCCATCTCATCCCACAGACCAACAACCATGTTACAAAATGTAAGCCGATCCTCACGGTTTAGTTCAGTAACCAGCGGACGTTTAACAGTGTGGAAGAGTTTAAACCCTTGACTTTGGAGTTCCCTGTGGATGGAGCCAATACTTTTGACTTTGCCTCGATTAAGAAGGATTTCTTTTTGGATGGCCCGCACTGATTTCTTAGGGCGGCCTGCACACTCAGCAAGAATATCCTTAAATTCTTGTGAAAAGAAAATGGTCTTCCAGTTGTTTTCACTTTCCCGCAATTGTGTGGATCTTGATTCCAGTTTCGCTTCACAAAATCTTTACTACTCATTATCTTCCCCGCGATCCACTTTGGTGATATTTGCACACCATTTGCCACAGAATCACGAGCCTCTCTAAAAGTAACAGCTCTGATCCTGTCAACCATAAGCTTTTCTTCAGAGTCATCGAAGATTGCACTGGAACTGGTCTTTTAGAATACTGTAATATATTGCAATACAGCAAAAGTCAGGCAGTAATAACTGTTTATACATGGCTGCAAAGCTGATGACCAACGCTGGATAAATTATATTTTTTTAAATGTGTTTAAATCAAAAATATTGAAAAATAAGATAGGTTTAAAGAATAGCCTATAACATTTTTATACTTTTGTATTGGACCCTAAATTTTTGCATGCAAGCTCAGAATTAAATTATCTTTCGGTATATGGTATATTAATGGATAATGTATAATGGTATATTACACTAAGGTGCATGTATGATAGTTTTGGCTGGCCAGGGGGGGCAATCATTATGGAACACCCGGTAGTTATGCAGTATGTAATGCAGTATATAGAATAATGCAATATAATACAGTTAAGAAATTATCGAGTAAACAATACAATACCTTACCGGTGTAGAAAACAATAGAGTATATTATAGAATCAAATAAAGTATTATAAATGAATCACAATCCAAAGAAATATAAAGCTCAAGTATATAACATTTAGTAAAATATGTATTTATTTAACATGTAGGGTCAATAGTAAATGGTGTTTTGCAAATGACCTCCTGTTGCCTTGGTGATACGGGACCCAAAAATTTACAATTGAGCTTGGCATCAGACGGATTCGGAATCAGCACACTCGATTTAGCTTAAAACCGTTGGATGACAGCCATTACCAAAATTTGCCTTCGCCATCACTTTCTAGGCGTATTTTCAGGATTTGGAACCAGATTAATAAATACACTAAAGTGTTAACGAAATAAATGAGTGGAAACTTCACAATCTTAGTATTCAGTAAATAAAGCTAGAGGCTGATCTATATGCTAGAGGCTGAAGCTGAGTTAATCTATATTTACTAAATGAGTTTCAATCACAATCTGTCTGTCCATCTAAAATGCTCATCATTCCAGTAGGCCTAAGATCCACCTCAGCTAAAATTATGAAGCCTAAATAAAATAAAATATATCTCAATTTTACCTTTTACTAGGTGAAAGGTCTGTCTGATGCCTTGAGGCTATAAGCACTTAAACCGCATAGTAATTAAAAAATATTAATCTTTGAATATATTATGGTATTACTAGGTGATTGAAAATTGAAATACATATCGGCCCAGGGGCATCTGAAATTAAATTAAAGTGGAAGTTGATGCTAAAAGCTCCATTATAAATATTACATATCAAAGATTACAGATGAAGATAATATTATTTATTCGTAAAATAATGTGATAATGCGCGAAGCGCAAACGTGACTATAAAGTTTAGCTACATTTTAAGACAGAAGAGGAAATTATTAAAAATTGAGAAGAAATATGAGCAGCAGGTCATTTAGCCTTCCGAACTCATTTGAAATATCGATTAAATTAATGAGTTGGAATGTTATTATGAATTATTAAAATGATAAAGAGATAATAAATGCAATAATACACAGATATTATACTGAAGATGATTCGTTAGGCTTGGGCTAAATGGATTCTTGGGCTAAATGGATTGAGTTTCAGTTATTGTTCATTTATTGCTTAAGAAGCTTGACATATATCTCATCTAAAATCTAACCATCGCTTTAGCTAAAATTATGGTTATCGTTCATATGCGTACCGATGGTGTTACAGTGGTGGTGTTTTCTAACCAAAACAATAAACTAATCTCCATTACTTAATTAACGGAAAGGAGCAGGTTACAGTGGTGGGCTTTTCTAACCAAAACAATAAACATTATCTCAATAACATAGGGTATTTGGGTATTTCATAATTATAGTCTTATTTTTGCAATACGAAAATACCATCGGTACGGATATGAACTATAACTAAAATTATTGTTGAATGCATCAGCAAATCAAAAAATCAGTAGAATGTCACCGAAATATTATTTCAGGAAATCTATCTGTCATTGTTCGACTGTATGATTAATGATGACGTGGAGGTGATGATACATAATAATATAATCTACCTACGTACGTCGATGTAATGTTATATTTTCATAACTATATGTTGTTGCTTTATATTACCGGGACCGATACTTGTAAATGAATAATTTGCTTATGGTTCCTGCAAGAATACTATTAACGGCGATAAATATGACATTTAAATAAAATATATAAATCAACCATAATTCGCTCAAATTAATAGATGACATTTTGATATAATTAAACAATTAACTCCTAAAAATCTGTTCAAATAAGAACTTAAATAGGCCTACTGTTTATGGATTACCGTAACCGAAGCCAGCATGAGGCAGGAAATCAGTTGAACGTGAAACTTAGGTAACTAACTACCTGCTGATTGCTGAGCTGAAGGAACTAACTGCTGCAGCAGTAAGCTTGCTGTCCCTATTATTGTCAGCTGCACTCCTGGCAACCACCAGGAATATATTCCAGCTGGTAATTCCAACCACTCCACGCCAGGCTCCCAGAAATATTGGCCAATCATATTCTTCTAAATTTAGGGTTAAAGGGGTGCCAACTTATAGCGCCAACATGCGAACATTTTTAATATTCTATATCGGCCTTTATGTAATAATAGTGGGTGAGGGGATGACAATTTATTGTAGAAATCGAATATTCAAAAGTACACTTTATATCACCTTTATTTCACAGAAAGTACACTTTATATCACCTTTATTTCACAGAAAGTACACTTTATATCACCTTTATTTCACAGATTTAAAGCTTTTTTGGCTGCGACAAAAAACGTTACAGAAAAAGACGTTACAGTTTGATATTTTTTTCTTTCTAAAAAAAGTACAGTACACCTAATTATATGTTATTGGAGGTAATTTTGAACAGACAGCAGGACAGGTACGAAGGTAGGCTACTGCTACTACACGTAGGCCCAAGCACGTTAGAACTGGGAAAAGGCATTCTTGTCTTCCTGTTCAAAATTCCCTCCACTTACTAGACAGGGGGGGGGGGGGGGGGGGGGGGGACTCGACGCAAAACCCGAATTCCTATTGCCGAATTAATATCCCGCCTCAATGTTAAATTCTCAATTTAGGGAAAGGAAGTAGGTTACAGTGGCACGTTATTTTAACCAAAACAATAAACTAAACACAATAGAACAGATAACAGTTTTATTTTTGAGAGTAATCAACTGTTATTTGCGTCCAATTTCCCCTGGAGAGGGATGAATTTTTATTGCGTCCAGTTTCCCCCCCCCCCCCCCCCCCCCACCCCTATCTGCCACTTACATATAATCATTAGGTGTACTTTTTTTTTAGAAAAAAATGAAAAAATCAAATGTGGCCGCAATCAGCCACGGTACGATTGAATCTATTAAATAATATTTTATAAAATGAAATTAAATAAAAAATTAATAAATTCATTAAAAATTTAATAACAAAGACCAAAATTCTGACAGTGGACTCAGACCGGCAGAAAATCGATCGCGATAACATTCATTCGCTGGATGGGACATATCGTAATCCAGCTCCAAGTACCAGCATCACCCTGCAGATAAGCCGCCTGATATATGCCCAAACGTTAATAATGATAAATCCTTCCTTCACATACCGAACGCTGATAAGATTACATAATGTAATATGATAACATACATCATTGTGTGTAAAGGTAACTTTTCAGCGTTAAAGACCCTTGTTTATTTTTGCAAACCTCCCTCCTTGCGCTCGCTCGGTACATAAATAAACTCGTGTCTTAAGTGTGCTACTTTGCACACAATGATGTAAATAGTTATTGTTGACTAGAGCAGGGCTGGTGAAGTTTTACTGTTCATAAAATTTAAATAGTTTATTTCATACCCACATATTATTTTTACGGGCAAGATTTATTATTTAGGTTACATTCACACTATCAATGAAATTTACACATTTTCTTAGGGAGGAATCTGCGAAAATATTATAGGAAAAGGTACGATATAAAATTGTTGTTAAATTAATTGAAGGAATTAAATCAAAGAGCCGTCCTGAAATTTTGACATATAAATTCAATTCAATTCGAACTTCAAGAAAGCATTTAACTCCATCCATAGCGGTAAAGTATAATAAACTGACTCAGTAAACTCAACTAGTAATGGTTCTCACACCAGATGGTGAAACTGAGTTTTTAATCCTGTCTCTGGTGCACTGCAAGACGACACATGTTCCATTACTCTTCATAATTGTGTTGGATTACGCAATGAGGACGGCCACAATGGGAGAAGAAGATCTTGTATTCACACGACAAGGACGTAGAAGCAATCCGGCAACTACAGTCACAGACACCGACTGTGCGGATGACATCACGCTGTTTTCTAATATGCTAGCAGATGCAAAACTTTTTATAAACAAAGCGGAAAGGGTTGCTAAGGAGGTTGGATTGCAAATAAGAGATAGTATGAATACATGAAGTAATGTTAATGGAAGCTATGGAAGCTATGGAAGCCTAGCCACTATTGATAATAATCAAATAAAGAACGTAGAAGAAAAAGACATAGAAGTTAGGCAAAAGCAAAGGCCCTATGAAAAATGGATACCATCTGGAAATCAGACCCCTCCCGTCATCTGATGAACAAGTTATTTCGAGCCACAGTGGAAAGTGTATTTTTATACGGGGGTGAGACCTGGACACTGACTAAATCACTTGAACAACGAATTGATGGTTGCGACACATGACTACTAAGGGCAGCCCAAAACATCAGCTGGAGACAACACATGACAAACGCCGATCTTTGTGGTACATTACCACCTGTATTAAGTAATCTACGTAAAAATGCACAAAATTATTCAGTAATGGCAAAAATAATTGCGATGTGCCACATTAAAATTACTGTAGCCTTTTTTGTAACTGGCCATATTTAACATTAGTTAATATTAACAAATAATATTTAGAACGCAAATTTAAAGTTGTGACTATTTTCCACCTTCTGATATAATTTTCCGCAATCCTGACTTTAGCAATTGATCAAGTTTATAGGGATTGCAGTGAGGGGAGTTTATCATGTTCTGTATTTCGTTTAGATGATCCCGTATCGACATATTGCCGGTTGTCTTCACATCGCTGGCTTCAATTACCGTCGGGCTGTAAGTCAATGTTGTGTTAGTACGATCACTGCTCACATTGGTTGGCTGTCTCTCATTCTGAGCGTTTTCATTGGCTGATGCACTTTTTCTTGTCGGCCGTTTCTGGGCCGCTCTTCGCTTCAAAACATGTTTGGGATTGTTATCTGTTACGTGATGCAGTTGCCGTCGAGACTGGGACGGCGAGTCGTCTATGAAGATCAACTGACTTTCTGGGTAAATTCGCGAACGAGAATTCCAGGAATCAACATCAGATATATAACCCGAGCTGTTGGAATTAATGACGTCACGTTTTCTACTTCCAGATTTGTCTGAAATAATGAAGTCACGCATTCTACTCTCAGATTTAGATCGTGAGTACAACTTAATACTTGGCTCGTTACAAATTTTGATTGGCTTTGATTGGCTATTGTTGAAACATTCTGTGCCGAGTTGAGCCGGTCTTCGACTTCTACACCAACACGGCCACCACTGGTATCGACTCAGTATAGAGATCCACGACCGAGTATCTGCTTGGTCTTCTGCCCTCAGTGCGATATCCCGCGGTACTGTCGGAATCGTCAAAGTGAAGGTATTTGGGGAATCTCTAATAACACTAGAACCATGGAGACAGAAACTGTAACGGCATGGAGAATTGGTTGAAGGGAACATATAGAACACGGACTGAGAGACGCTGCACCAATAGGGAAGCCAAAACCCGTCGTCAGTGAGGTAAGTTAAATACCCGTTAATAAGCGGGAAGTCTAAATCGTTTGGGAACACGTTTTCCTCGGGGCTATTTATATCGTCTCTACTGTCGTTACTATCTACTAACGCACACCGGTGGGCGTTGTGAGTGGCTATCCAGGAGCTTTGAGAACGTTTAGACAGCGGATTCATAGTTGGGTTGCGGATCTTTAGACTATCGTATAAGTCGGCTTCCAAGTCGTCGATACTTGCGGAGTCCATTTTATTCTTGTAGTTGATGCTGGTCGGCGTTGAAATCACATTGCTTTGAATTGTTAATTCGCTGGCTTGGGATTGGTCGGTGCGCACGCTTGTAGAACTGCTAGTCGCCGACCAATCAACAGTATCCTTAAGTACTTCGCCATGTCTTGTTCTATGGACTTCTTTATTTGGGGTAATAGGAAGTCCAATAGAATTAGTAAGTGTTGCTAAGTCGTTGCTACATGTTGCTACGTCGTCGTTGGAAGTGTTAATAATAATTTGAGGTAAAACTAAATTCGGCGAAAAACAAATAGCTTTTTTAACAAAGTTAAACCATTGATGGAAGTTTGATTTCAATTCGACATCGATTAATATTATCTTATTTGTAGTTTTATTTACGAGAAGAACTTGTGTGTCATTTAGAACGTATAGATTTTTCTCGCTACTTGTTCGTTTGTACATGATGTTCTGCACCTTAGAAGCTAATCTTTGCCGCAAGTATTTGGAAAACGAACCACGAGGTTCTGTCGAGGACTTTTGCTCTACGAGCGGATGCGTCATGAGGTCATAATTTGTTAGAATTATGACAAACAAAGGTTTCGGAGAATTCTTATTCAGGAAGAAACATAGAACTGAAAATACTGCGATTGTCCAATACCGTGTTCCGTTAATGGTTAACCAGCCGGTTTGGGCGGGGTCTATAATATCTTTGCGTTCTAATCTTCTACGTATTAGATTCTCATTGCCACTGATCATTGCTACTTGCAGTATGTGTGTGAGATTGCGATTAACTTTTCCCCACTGTGTGACTGCTGAGTCAAATTTCATCTGGGGTTGTTTACGGTTTACGTTGCTTTGTACTATCGGCACATCTCCCCTCTCATGGGAGCGTTGTTGAGGTTTAATAATATAATCTATTTGATCGACAGACTCAACATTTAGGGCTTCCACGTCTATTTTTGACAAGAAGCTATCCTCGTATTTCAAATATGTCAAACTTTCATTGTTAGAAGATTTTTGGTTGACTTCAGGTTGTAACACACCACATAACGACGATAACTTGGGATGGTGTCTCCCATTGGCTTCCTTTACTTTACGTACCGTTCGAAACGAATGTGATCGTTTAATAAGCGAATGATGTGTTTCTTTCTCGGGAGTGGTTGGTAACGAACCTGCAGTCCGAGAATTAGTCATAGTCGTTCTCGCTGGATGTGCAGGGATCTCGAGAAGCGGTAGGTTTGGAGTTGTTTTCTGGTTTTGTAGGAACTGCGCGGGAATTACGATCTTGCGAATAGGACTGCGTTGAGATCCTCCCTCCTGTGAATCCTGTAACAAATCCGCCGCTTTACTTACCTCCTCATTTATTCCACTTCCATATTTGTCTCTATTTCTATACCACGACGAATGTGTTTCAACGTGACGTGGCCCGCATCCTAGACTCTTCGCTTCTCCACTTCTTAGCTTACTTTCAGAAATTGGCTTGCCAAAATCTTGCCATTCATGAAGATCTGACTTTGATTGTAGCAATTTCGGAACCTCACCAGCCGCGCCTCTTTCCTGCGATTTCGAAATATCTTTGTCACATGCTCTCAATTTCGAAGCCTTTTCATCTCTTTCTTGGCATTGGGAAACCTTACTTCCCCCCTTTTCCCATTTCGAATCGTCATCACCCCAAACTTTCATCACAGAAACGTCAGAACCGATTTGTTGCCAAATTGGAATTGATTTTACTTTCTCATGATTGGTACCTTCTGTGATGTTGATCTTCTCCAATGAAATACCGGTTGGTTGATTGAGGGGAAATTTCCAATCTGAACCCAAGGAAAATTTGGGTTTGTTGTGGCGACTTTTTAGAATCCATTGCTTTTTGAGGCGGACACTATCTCGCGGTGCAAACGAAAGGACAGAAAGCGGGTCTTCTGTAAAACTGACTCCTCTTGGTGAGCCGACATCTAAATCTGAGTCTCCGTCGGCAGGACTAGTCTCTTGAAAACGTTTTGAGCGGAAGCGTATAGTTTCTGTTGCTGACAGATGTCTCGACTTATTGTTAGGCTCATGAGCCACAAACTTTTTATATATTTTGGACCGCGGTGATTTGATATTCGTTGCTATTTGCGCAGCTTGTGGTAACGCTCTGATTCGTAAATAGTTTGTATCTTTTTCCATTTCATACCTATTTTCTGTCAATGCGATTTTTCGTCTGTGCGCTGTTCGTTGAGGCTTTGTAGATAAATCTTTGCTATGATCACTACTGTCACTCTCATTGTCTGACATCCCTTGTGTAAAATGGTCGGTTGTCCCGGGATATGACGATGTTTCATCAGAACTTGAGCTGGACCAGTATGCCCCCACCTATAAAATAAATTAACTAAAATTTAGATAAATAGATAAAACATATAACTATAAAACTAAAACTAATATAAATCGAAATTACCACCATACAACTTTACCGAGAACGTGCTGATGATACCAAAGTCTTCTAGAACATAGTATCAATTCTATGTTTGTTTAATAAATACACAATCTTCTGGAACAGGTAGACGGGTCATAGTACGGATCATAAATAATCGGGTCATAGTACGGATCATAAATAAACGGGTCATAGTACGGATCATAAATAATCGGGTCATAGTACGGATCATAAATAATCGGGTCATAGTACGGATCATAAATAATCGGGTTATAGTACGGATCATAAATAATCGGGTCATAGTACGGATCATAAATAATCGGGTCATAGTACGGATCATAAATAATCGGGTCATAGTACGGATCATAAATAATCGGGTCATAGTACGGATCATAAATAATCGGGTCATAGTACGGATCATAAATAAACGGGTCATAGTACGGATCATAAATAATCGGGTCATAGTACGGATCATAAATAAACGGGTCATAGTACGGATCATAAATAATCGGGTCATAGTACGGATCATAAATAATCGGGTCATAGTACGGATCATAAATAATCGGGTCATATGGTACGGATCATAAATAATCGGGTCATAGTACGGATCATAAATAATCGGGTCATAGTACGGATCATTAATAAACGGGTCATAGTACGGATCATAAATAATCGGGTCATAGTACGGATCATAAATAATCGGGTCATAGTACGGATCATAAATAATCGGGTCATATGGTACGGATCATAAATAATCGGGTCATAGTACGGATCATAAATAATCGGGTCATATGGTACGGATCATAAATAATCGGGTCATAGTACGGATCATAAATAATCGGGTCATAGTACGGATCATAAATAAACGGGTTATAGTACGGATCATAAATAATCGGGTCATATGGTACGGATCATAAATAATCGGGTCATAGTACGGATCATAAATAATCGGGTCATATGGTACGGATCATAAATAATCGGGTTATAGTACGGATCATAAATAATCGGGTTATAGTACGGATCATAAATAAACGGGTCATAGTACGGATCATAAATAATCGGGTTATAGTACGGATCATAAATAAACGGGTCATAGTACGGATCATTAATAATCGGGTTATAGTACGGATCATAAATAAACGGGTCATAGTACGGATCATAAATAATCGGGTCATAGTACGGATCATAAATAATCGGGTCATAGTACGGATCATAAATAATCGGGTCATAGTACGGATCATAAATAATCGGGTTATAGTACGGATCATAAATAAACGGGTCATAGTACGGATCATAAATAATCGGGTCATAGTACGGATCATAAATAAACGGGTCATAGTACGGATCATTAATAATCGGGTTATAGTACGGATCATAAATAAACGGGTCATAGTACGGATCATAAATAATCGGGTCATAGTACGGATCATAAATAATCGGGTCATAGTACGGATCATAAATAATCGGGTCATATGGTACGGATCATAAATAATCGGGTCATAGTACGGATCATAAATAATCGGGTTATAGTACGGATCATAAATAAACGGGTCATAGTACGGATCATAAATAATCGGGTCATAGTACGGATCATAAATAATCGGGTCATAGTACGGATCATTAATAAACGGGTCATAGTACGGATCATTAATACACGGGTCATAGTACGGATCATAAATAATCGGGTCATAGTACGGATCATAAATAATCGGGTTATAGTACGGATCATAAATAAACGGGTCATAGTACGGATCATAAATAATCGGGTCATAGTACGGATCATAAATAATCGGGTTATAGTACGGATCATAAATAAACGGGTCATAGTACGGATCATAAATAATCGGGTCATAGTACGGATCATTAATAAACGGGTCATAGTACGGATCATTAATAAACGGGTCATAGTACGGATCATAAATAATCGGGTCATAGTACGGATCATAAATAATCGGGTTATAGTACGGATCATAAATAAACGGGTCATAGTACGGATCATAAATAATCGGGTCATAGTACGGATCATAAATAATCGGGTCATAGTACGGATCATAAATAATCGGGTCATAGTACGGATCATAAATAAACGGGTCATAGTACGGATCATAAATAATCGGGTCATAGTACGGATCATAAATAATCGGGTCATAGTACGGATCATTAATAAACGGGTCATAGTACGGATCATTAATAAACGGGTCATAGTACGGATCATAAATAATCGGGTCATAGTACGGATCATAAATAATCGGGTCATAGTACGGATCATAAATAATCGGGTCATATGGTACGGATCATAAATAATCGGGTTATAGTACGGATCATAAATAAACGGGTCATAGTACGGATCATAAATAAACGGGTCATAGTACGGATCATAAATAATCGGGTCATAGTACGGATCATAAATAATCGGGTCATATGGTACGGATCATAAATAATCGGGTTATAGTACGGATCATAAATAAACGGGTCATAGTACGGATCATAAATAAACGGGTCATAGTACGGATCATAAATAATCGGGTCATAGTACGGATCATAAATAATCGGGTCATATGGTACGGATCATAAATAATCGGGTTATAGTACGGATCATAAATAAACGGGTCATAGTACGGATCATAAATAAACGGGTCATAGTACGGATCATAAATAAACGGGTCATAGTACGGATCATAAATAAACGGGTCATAGTACGGATCATAAATAATCGGGTCATAGTACGGATCATAAATAATCGGGTTATAGTACGGATCATAAATAAACGGGTCATATGGTACGGATCATAAATAATCGGGTCATATGGTACGGATCATAAATAATCGGGTTATAGTACGGATCATAAATAAACGGGTCATAGTACGGATCATAAATAATCGGGTCATAGTACGGATCATAAATAATCGGGTCATATGGTACGGATCATAAATAATCGGGTTATAGTACGGATCATAAATAAACGGGTCATAGTACGGATCATAAATAAACGGGTCATAGTACGGATCATAAATAAACGGGTCATAGTACGGATCATAAATAAACGGGTCATAGTACGGATCATAAATAATCGGGTCATAGTACGGATCATAAATAATCGGGTTATAGTACGGATCATAAATAAACGGGTCATATGGTACGGATCATAAATAATCGGGTCATAGTACGGATCATAAATAATCGGGTCATAGTACGGATTATAAATAATCGGGTCATAGTACGGATCATAAATAATCGGGTCATAGTACGGATCATAAATAATCGGGTTATAGTACGGATCATAAATAATTGGGTTATAGTACGGATCATAAATAATCGGGTCATATGGTACGGATCATAAATAATCGGGTTATAGTACGGATCATAAATAAACGGGTCATAGTACGGATCATAAATAAACGGGTCATAGTACGGATCATAAATAATCGGGTCATAGTACGGATCGATCATAAATAAACGGGTCATAGTACGGATCATAAATAAACGGGTCATAGTACGGATCATAAATAATCGGGTCATAGTACGGATCATAAATAATCGGGTTATAGTACGGATCATAAATAATTGGGTTATAGTACGGATCATAAATAATCGGGTCATATGGTACGGATCATAAATAATCGGGTTATAGTACGGATCATAAATAAACGGGTCATAGTACGGATCATAAATAAACGGGTCATAGTACGGATCATAAATAATCGGGTCATAGTACGGATCATAAATAATTGGGTTATAGTACGGATCATAAATAATTGGGTTATAGTACGGATCATAAATAATCGGGTCATAGTACGGATCATAAATAATCGGGTTATAGTACGGATCATAAATAAACGGGTCATAGTACGGATCATAAATAATCGGGTCATATGGTACGGATCATAAATAATCGGGTCATAGTACGGATCATAAATAATCGGGTCATAGTACGGATCATAAATAAACGGGTCATAGTACGGATCATTAATAATCGGGTTATAGTACGGATCATAAATAATTGGGTCATAGTACGGATCATAAATAAACGGGTCATATGGTACGGATCATAAATAATCGGGTCATAGTACGGATCATAAATAATCGGGTCATAGTACGGATCATAAATAAACGGGTCATAGTACGGATCATTAATAATCGGGTTATAGTACGGATCATAAATAATTGGTCATAGTACGGATCATAAATAAACGGGTCATAGTACGGATCATAAATAATCGGGTTATAGTACGGATCATAAATAAACGGGTCATAGTACGGATCATAAATAATCGGGTCATAGTACGGATCATAAATAAACGGGTCATATGGTACGGATCATAAATAATCGGGTCATATGGTACGGATCATAAATAATCGGGTCATATGGTACGGATCATAAAGAATCGGGTCATAGTACGGATCATAAATAATCGGGTCATAGTACGGATCATAAATAATCGGGTCATAGTACGGATCATAAATAATCGGGTCATATGGTACGGATCATAAATAATCGGGTTATAGTACGGATCATAAATAATCGGGTCATAGTACGGATCATAAATAATCGGGTCATATGGTACGGATCATAAATAATCGGGTTATAGTACGGATCATAAATAATCGGGTCATATGGTACGGATCATAAATAATCGGGTTATAGTACGGATCATAAATAAACGGGTCATAGTACGGATCATAAATAAACGGGTCATAGTACGGATCATAAATAATCGGGTCATATGGTACGGATCATAAAGAATCGGGTCATAGTACGGATCATAAATAATCGGGTCATATGGTACGGATCATAAATAATCGGGTTATAGTACGGATCATAAATAATCGGGTCATATGGTACGGATCATAAATAATCGGGTTATAGTACGGATCATAAATAAACGGGTCATAGTACGGATCATAAATAAACGGGTCATAGTACGGATCATAAATAAACGGGTCATAGTACGGATCATTAATAATCGGGTTATAGTACGGATCATAAATAATTGGTCATAGTACGGATCATAAATAAACGGGTCATAGTACGGATCATAAATAATCGGGTCATATGGTACGGATCATAAATAATCGGGTCATAGTACGGATCATAAATAATCGGGTTATAGTACGGATCATAAATAATCGGGTCATATGGTACGGATCATAAATAATCGGGTCATAGTACGGATCATAAATAAACGGGTCATATGGTACGGATCATAAATAATCGGGTTATAGTACGGATCATAAATAAACGGGTCATATGGTACGGATCATAAATAATCGGGTTATAGTACGGATCATAAATAAACGGGTCATAGTACGGATCATAAATAATCGGGTCATAGTACGGATCATAAATAAACGGGTCATATGGTACGGATCATAAATAATCGGGTCATAGTACGGATCATAAATAATCGGGTCATAGTACGGATCATAAATAAACGGGTCATAGTACGGATCATTAATAATCGGGTCATAGTACGGATCATAAATAATTGGTCATAGTACGGATCATAAATAAACGGGTCATAGTACGGATCATAAATAATCGGGTTATAGTACGGATCATAAATAAACGGGTCATAGTACGGATCATAAATAATCGGGTCATAGTACGGATCATAAATAAACGGGTCATAGTACGGATCATAAATAAACGGGTCATAGTACGGATCATTAATAATCGGGTTATAGTACGGATCATAAATAAACGGGTCATAGTACGGATCATAAATAATCGGGTCATAAATAATCGGGTAATAGTACGGATCATAAATAATCGGGTCATAGTACGGATCATAAATAATCGGGTCATATGGTACGGATCATAAATAATCGGGTCATATGGTACGGATCATAAATAATCGGGTCATAGTACGGATCATAAATAATCGGGTTATAGTACGGATCATAAATAATCGGGTCATATGGTACGGATCATAAAGAATCGGGTCATAGTACGGATCATAAATAATCGGGTCATATAGTACGGATCATAAATAATCGGGTCATATGGTACGGATCATAAATAATCGGGTCATAGTACGGATCATAAATAATCGGGTCATATGGTACGGATCATAAATAATCGGGTCATATGGTACGGATCATAAATAATCGGGTCATAGTACGGATCATAAATAATCGGGTCATAGTACGGATCATAAATAATCGGGTCATAGTACGGATCATAAATAATCGGGTCATATGGTACGGATCATAAATAATCGGGTCATAGTACGGATCATAAATAATCGGGTCATAGTACGGATCATAAATAAACGGGTCATAGTACGGATCATAAATAAACGGGTCATAGTACGGATCATAAATAATCGGGTCATAGTACGGATCATAAATAATCGGGTTATAGTACGGATCATAAATAATCGGGTTATAGTACGGATCATAAATAATCGGGTCATAGTACGGATCATAAATAATCGGGTCATAGTACGGATCATAAATAATCGGGTCATAGTACGGATCATAAATAATCGGGTCATAGTACGGATCATAAATAAACGGGTCATAGTACGGATCATAAATAATCGGGTTATAGTACGGATCATAAATAATCGGGTCATAGTACGGATCATAAATAATCGGGTTATAGTACGGATCATAAATAAACGGGTCATAGTACGGATCATAAATAAACGGGTCATAGTACGGATCATAAATAATCGGGTCATAGTACGGATCATAAATAATCGGGTCATAGTACGGATCATAAATAATCGGGTCATAGTACGGATCATAAATAATCGGGTCATAGTACGGATCATAAATAATCGGGTCATAGTACGGATCATAAATAATCGGGTCATAGTACGGATCATAAATAATCGGGTCATAGTACGGATCATAAATAAACGGGTCATAGTACGGATCATAAATAAACGGGTCATAGTACGGATCATAAATAATCGGGTCATAGTACGGATCATAAATAATCGGGTCATAGTACGGATCATAAATAATCGGGTCATAGTACGGATCATAAATAATCGGGTCATAGTACGGATCATAAATAATCGGGTCATAGTACGGATCATAAATAATCGGGTCATAGTACGGATCATAAATAATCGGGTCATAGTACGGATCATAAATAATCGGGTCATAGTACGGATCATAAATAATCGGGTCATAGTACGGATCATAAATAATCGGGTCATAGTACGGATCATAAATAATCGGGTCATAGTACGGATCATAAATAATCGGGTCATAGTACGGATCATAAATAATCGGGTCATAGTACGGATCATAAATAATCGGGTCATAGTACGGATCATAAATAATCGGGTCATAGTACGGATCATAAATAATCGGGTCATAGGTACGGATCATAAATAATCGGGTCATAGTACGGATCATAAATAAACGGGTCATAGTACGGATCATAAATAATCGGGTCATAGTACGGATCATAAATAATCGGGTCATAGTACGGATCATAAATAATCGGGTCATAGTACGGATCATAAATAATCGGGTCATATGGTACGGATCATAAATAATCGGGTCATAGTACGGATCATAAATAATCGGGTCATAGTACGGATCATAAATAAACGGGTCATAGTACGGATCATAAATAATCGGGTCATAGTACGGATCATAAATAATCGGGTCATAGTACGGATCATAAATAATCGGGTCATATGTACGGATCATAAATAATCGGGTCATAGTACGGATCATAAATAATCGGGTCATAGTACGGATCATAAATAATCGGGTCATAGTACGGATCATAAATAATCGGGTCATAGTACGGATCATAAATAATCGGGTCATAGTACGGATCATAAATAATCGGGTCATAGTACGGATCATAAATAATCGGGTCATAGTACGGATCATAAATAATCGGGTCATATGGTACGGATCATAAATAATCGGGTCATAGTACGGATCATAAATAATCGGGTCATAGTACGGATCATAAATAATCGGGTCATAGTACGGATCATAAATAATCGGGTTATAGTACGGATCATAAATAAACGGGTCATAGTACGGATCATAAATAATCGGGTTATAGTACGGATCATAAATAAACGGGTCATAGTACGGATCATAAATAATCGGGTCATAGTACGGATCATAAATAATCGGGTCATAGTACGGATCATAAATAATCGGGTCATAGTACGGATCATAAATAATCGGGTCATAGTACGGATCATAAATAATCGGGTCATAGTACGGATCATAAATAAACGGGTCATAGTACGGATCATAAATAATCGGGTCATAGTACGGATCATAAATAATCGGGTCATAGTACGGATCATAAATAATCGGGTCATATGGTACGGATCATAAATAATCGGGTCATAGTACGGATCATAAATAATCGGGTTATAGTACGGATCATAAATAAACGGGTCATAGTACGGATCATAAATAATCGGGTCATAGTACGGATCATAAATAATCGGGTCATAGTACGGATCATTAATAAACGGGTCATAGTACGGATCATTAATACACGGGTCATAGTACGGATCATAAATAATCGGGTCATAGTACGGATCATAAATAATCGGGTTATAGTACGGATCATAAATAAACGGGTCATAGTACGGATCATAAATAATCGGGTCATAGTACGGATCATAAATAATCGGGTTATAGTACGGATCATAAATAAACGGGTCATAGTACGGATCATAAATAATCGGGTCATAGTACGGATCATTAATAAACGGGTCATAGTACGGATCATTAATAAACGGGTCATAGTACGGATCATAAATAATCGGGTCATAGTACGGATCATAAATAATCGGGTTATAGTACGGATCATAAATAAACGGGTCATAGTACGGATCATAAATAATCGGGTCATAGTACGGATCATAAATAATCGGGTCATAGTACGGATCATAAATAATCGGGTCATAGTACGGATCATAAATAAACGGGTCATAGTACGGATCATAAATAATCGGGTCATAGTACGGATCATAAATAATCGGGTCATAGTACGGATCATTAATAAACGGGTCATAGTACGGATCATTAATAAACGGGTCATAGTACGGATCATAAATAATCGGGTCATAGTACGGATCATAAATAATCGGGTCATAGTACGGATCATAAATAATCGGGTCATATGGTACGGATCATAAATAATCGGGTTATAGTACGGATCATAAATAAACGGGTCATAGTACGGATCATAAATAAACGGGTCATAGTACGGATCATAAATAATCGGGTCATAGTACGGATCATAAATAATCGGGTCATATGGTACGGATCATAAATAATCGGGTTATAGTACGGATCATAAATAAACGGGTCATAGTACGGATCATAAATAAACGGGTCATAGTACGGATCATAAATAATCGGGTCATAGTACGGATCATAAATAATCGGGTCATATGGTACGGATCATAAATAATCGGGTTATAGTACGGATCATAAATAAACGGGTCATAGTACGGATCATAAATAAACGGGTCATAGTACGGATCATAAATAAACGGGTCATAGTACGGATCATAAATAAACGGGTCATAGTACGGATCATAAATAATCGGGTCATAGTACGGATCATAAATAATCGGGTTATAGTACGGATCATAAATAAACGGGTCATATGGTACGGATCATAAATAATCGGGTCATATGGTACGGATCATAAATAATCGGGTTATAGTACGGATCATAAATAAACGGGTCATAGTACGGATCATAAATAATCGGGTCATAGTACGGATCATAAATAATCGGGTCATATGGTACGGATCATAAATAATCGGGTTATAGTACGGATCATAAATAAACGGGTCATAGTACGGATCATAAATAAACGGGTCATAGTACGGATCATAAATAAACGGGTCATAGTACGGATCATAAATAAACGGGTCATAGTACGGATCATAAATAATCGGGTCATAGTACGGATCATAAATAATCGGGTTATAGTACGGATCATAAATAAACGGGTCATATGGTACGGATCATAAATAATCGGGTCATAGTACGGATCATAAATAATCGGGTCATAGTACGGATTATAAATAATCGGGTCATAGTACGGATCATAAATAATCGGGTCATAGTACGGATCATAAATAATCGGGTTATAGTACGGATCATAAATAATTGGGTTATAGTACGGATCATAAATAATCGGGTCATATGGTACGGATCATAAATAATCGGGTTATAGTACGGATCATAAATAAACGGGTCATAGTACGGATCATAAATAAACGGGTCATAGTACGGATCATAAATAATCGGGTCATAGTACGGATCGATCATAAATAAACGGGTCATAGTACGGATCATAAATAAACGGGTCATAGTACGGATCATAAATAATCGGGTCATAGTACGGATCATAAATAATCGGGTTATAGTACGGATCATAAATAATTGGGTTATAGTACGGATCATAAATAATCGGGTCATATGGTACGGATCATAAATAATCGGGTTATAGTACGGATCATAAATAAACGGGTCATAGTACGGATCATAAATAAACGGGTCATAGTACGGATCATAAATAATCGGGTCATAGTACGGATCATAAATAATTGGGTTATAGTACGGATCATAAATAATTGGGTTATAGTACGGATCATAAATAATCGGGTCATAGTACGGATCATAAATAATCGGGTTATAGTACGGATCATAAATAAACGGGTCATAGTACGGATCATAAATAATCGGGTCATATGGTACGGATCATAAATAATCGGGTCATAGTACGGATCATAAATAATCGGGTCATAGTACGGATCATAAATAAACGGGTCATAGTACGGATCATTAATAATCGGGTTATAGTACGGATCATAAATAATTGGGTCATAGTACGGATCATAAATAAACGGGTCATATGGTACGGATCATAAATAATCGGGTCATAGTACGGATCATAAATAATCGGGTCATAGTACGGATCATAAATAAACGGGTCATAGTACGGATCATTAATAATCGGGTTATAGTACGGATCATAAATAATTGGTCATAGTACGGATCATAAATAAACGGGTCATAGTACGGATCATAAATAATCGGGTTATAGTACGGATCATAAATAAACGGGTCATAGTACGGATCATAAATAATCGGGTCATAGTACGGATCATAAATAAACGGGTCATATGGTACGGATCATAAATAATCGGGTCATATGGTACGGATCATAAATAATCGGGTCATATGGTACGGATCATAAAGAATCGGGTCATAGTACGGATCATAAATAATCGGGTCATAGTACGGATCATAAATAATCGGGTCATAGTACGGATCATAAATAATCGGGTCATATGGTACGGATCATAAATAATCGGGTTATAGTACGGATCATAAATAATCGGGTCATAGTACGGATCATAAATAATCGGGTCATATGGTACGGATCATAAATAATCGGGTTATAGTACGGATCATAAATAATCGGGTCATATGGTACGGATCATAAATAATCGGGTTATAGTACGGATCATAAATAAACGGGTCATAGTACGGATCATAAATAAACGGGTCATAGTACGGATCATAAATAATCGGGTCATATGGTACGGATCATAAAGAATCGGGTCATAGTACGGATCATAAATAATCGGGTCATATGGTACGGATCATAAATAATCGGGTTATAGTACGGATCATAAATAATCGGGTCATATGGTACGGATCATAAATAATCGGGTTATAGTACGGATCATAAATAAACGGGTCATAGTACGGATCATAAATAAACGGGTCATAGTACGGATCATAAATAAACGGGTCATAGTACGGATCATTAATAATCGGGTTATAGTACGGATCATAAATAATTGGTCATAGTACGGATCATAAATAAACGGGTCATAGTACGGATCATAAATAATCGGGTCATATGGTACGGATCATAAATAATCGGGTCATAGTACGGATCATAAATAATCGGGTTATAGTACGGATCATAAATAATCGGGTCATATGGTACGGATCATAAATAATCGGGTCATAGTACGGATCATAAATAAACGGGTCATATGGTACGGATCATAAATAATCGGGTTATAGTACGGATCATAAATAAACGGGTCATATGGTACGGATCATAAATAATCGGGTTATAGTACGGATCATAAATAAACGGGTCATAGTACGGATCATAAATAATCGGGTCATAGTACGGATCATAAATAAACGGGTCATATGGTACGGATCATAAATAATCGGGTCATAGTACGGATCATAAATAATCGGGTCATAGTACGGATCATAAATAAACGGGTCATAGTACGGATCATTAATAATCGGGTCATAGTACGGATCATAAATAATTGGTCATAGTACGGATCATAAATAAACGGGTCATAGTACGGATCATAAATAATCGGGTTATAGTACGGATCATAAATAAACGGGTCATAGTACGGATCATAAATAATCGGGTCATAGTACGGATCATAAATAAACGGGTCATAGTACGGATCATAAATAAACGGGTCATAGTACGGATCATTAATAATCGGGTTATAGTACGGATCATAAATAAACGGGTCATAGTACGGATCATAAATAATCGGGTCATAAATAATCGGGTAATAGTACGGATCATAAATAATCGGGTCATAGTACGGATCATAAATAATCGGGTCATATGGTACGGATCATAAATAATCGGGTCATATGGTACGGATCATAAATAATCGGGTCATAGTACGGATCATAAATAATCGGGTTATAGTACGGATCATAAATAATCGGGTCATATGGTACGGATCATAAAGAATCGGGTCATAGTACGGATCATAAATAATCGGGTCATATAGTACGGATCATAAATAATCGGGTCATATGGTACGGATCATAAAGAATCGGGTCATAGTACGGATCATAAATAATCGGGTCATATGGTACGGATCATAAATAATCGGGTCATATGGTACGGATCATAAATAATCGGGTCATATGGTACGGATCATAAAGAATCGGGTCATAGTACGGATCATAAATAATCGGGTCATATGGTACGGATCATAAATAATCGGGTCATAGTACGGATCATAAATAATCGGGTCATATGGTACGGATCATAAATAATCGGGTTATAGTACGGATCATAAATAATTGGGTTATAGTACGGATCATAAATAATCGGGTCATATGGTACGGATCATAAATAATCGGGTTATAGTACGGATCATAAATAAACGGGTCATAGTACGGATCATAAATAAACGGGTCATAGTACGGATCATAAATAATCGGGTCATAGTACGGATCATAAATAATTGGGTTATAGTACGGATCATAAATAATTGGGTTATAGTACGGATCATAAATAATCGGGTCATAGTACGGATCATAAATAATCGGGTCATAGTACGGATCATAAATAATCGGGTCATAGTACGGATCATACAGGATCTACAGGAGCTAATAAACCAACAGGTTGATGCCATCAATGATGCTGATGACAGCAGGCAATCATCCCAGGCATGGAAATCGATCAATCTGCTTACTGGGCGGAAAAGCCAACCAACCACCAAGGTTAAGGCTGAATCACCAGCCGATCGCCTTAATGGTTGGAAAGCCCACTTTGCAAAGCTCCTCAATAATGACAGGGTATTGCCTGATAACTTTATAGAAGTAAAAGTGTCTGAGTCTGTACTCCCAGATATTCCCATTGGCGATATCTCCTTTGCAGAAGTGAAGGCTGCTGCAAAGAGCATTAAGACCAATCGTGCCAGTGGAGTAGATGGTGTTCCCCCTGAGGTCTTTAAAATACCTGAGTGTTTAAAGCTCATCTATCCCATCATAGTAGACATGTACCGTACAACAAGAGTCCCACAAGAAATGAAAACAAATAAGTTGGTGCCAGTTCCCAAGAAGGGCAACCTAACACTCTATGGTTCTTTTCGGGGAATCTCATTGATCTCGATTGCTGCAAAACTATACAATAGAATTCTATTAAATCGCATCAGGGATCCCATTGAGAGACTGCTACGTGGAAATCAGAATGGGTTCCGTAAAGGTCGTGGGACCATGGAGCCCATTTTGGCACTTAGAAGGATAATTGAAGAGTTATCAAAAAAGAAAGACAGGCATCTGGCTGTTATCTTTGTTGACTTCTTCAAGGCCTTTGATTCAGTCTCTCGCTCACGTATGTTCAGCATACTTTCATTATATGGGATTCCTGATGAAATTATTGCAGCAATCAGATCAGTATACGATGGTTCGACAACATTTGTGTCTACTGTTGACGGTGACACAGAACCATTTGAAGTGTTATGGGGCGTCCTCCAAGGAGACACACTTGCACCATTCTTGTTCATTATTGTGGTTGACTATGTTCTACGCATGTCCTTAGATCATCATAATGATGATGGGGTGATGATAACTCCACCTACTGGCTCCAGAAGTCGAGGAAATCCTGCCAAGTACCTAACTGATCTAGACTTTGCTGATGACTTAGGAGTACTCTCAGAATCATTAGAGGGAGCCCAGCGGCTCCTCAGCTCATTAGAACATGCTGCTTCTAGTGTTGGTCTTTTTATTAACTCCAGAAAGACCAAAATTCTGACAGTTAACTTTGAAAGTCCTCAGCAAGTCTCTGATCGGATGAGCATAAGCTCAAAGGATGGTATGCTTGAGCATGTGGACGACTTCTGTTACCTGGGATCATGGATCCGGAAGTCAGGTGAGGACCTTCGAATACGTAAGGGAAAGGCATGGGCAGCCTTGAATAGGCTTTCCAGGATTTGGAAGTCACCTAGAATTAATCGGAAACTTAAGGTCCGATTATTTAGAGCAGCAGTAGTTCCAGTACTCCTCTACGGGAGTCCATGCTGGGCTCTAACTGCTGAGGACACCAAATCTCTGGATGGCACATTCACAAGAATGTTACGCCGGGTACATTGTGTCAAGTACAATGCACACATCTCCAACCAGACACTATATAACATTGGAGGTGTCTCATTGGTTCCCCCAAGCTGGACACTAGAACAAAATCGCCTCCGCTTTGCAGGACATTGCTTTCGCCGTGAGGACCAGCCAGTGCATAATCTTGTACTTTGGCAGCCTCATGGAGTGAATAAGCATGGTGGACAGCCCATGACTTTCTTGAGACGCATCTTAAAGGACACTGGCCTTAAAGATGCGGATGATCTAGCAAATGTCATGGGTGATAGGGAGTTGTGGCGGTGCAATTTTGTTGACAAGCCGGCACAGCATTCTTAAAAATGCAGCTGCAATGCAGCATGCCGATCCTAGTAGTACGGATCATAAATAATCGGGTCATAGTACGGATCATAAATAATTGGTCATAGTACGGATCATAAATAATCGGGTCATATGGTACGGATCATAAATAATCGGGTTATAGTACGGATCATAAATAAACGGGTCATAGTACGGATCATAAATAATCGGGTCATAGTACGGATCATAAATAATCGGGTCATAGTACGGATCATAAATAATCGGGTCATAGTACGGATCATAAATAATCGGGTCATAGTACGGATCATAAATAATCGGGTCATAGTACGGATCATAAATAATCGGGTTATAGTACGGATCATAAATAAACGGGTCATAGTACGGATCATAAATAAACGGGTCATAGTACGGATCATAAATAATCGGGTCATAGTACGGATCATAAATAATCGGGTCATAGTACGGATCATAAATAATCGGGTCATAGTACGGATCATAAATAATTGGTCATAGTACGGATCATAAATAATCGGGTCATATGGTACGGATCATAAATAATCGGGTTATAGTACGGATCATAAATAAACGGGTCATAGTACGGATCATAAATAATCGGGTCATAGTACGGATCATAAATAATTGGTCATAGTACGGATCATAAATAATCGGGTCATATGGTACGGATCATAAATAATCGGGTTATAGTACGGATCATAAATAAACGGGTCATAGTACGGATCATAAATAATCGGGTCATATGGTACGGATCATAAATAATCGGGTCATAGTACGGATCATAAATAATCGGGTCATAGTACGGATCATAAATAATTGGGTTATAGTACGGATCATAAATAATCGGGTCATAGTACGGATCATAAATAATCGGGTCATAGTACGGATCATAAATAATCGGGTCATAGTACGGATCATAAATAATCGGGTCATAGTACGGATCATAAATAATCGGGTCATAGTACGGATCATAAATAATTGGGTTATAGTACGGATCATAAATAATCGGGTCATAGTACGGATCATAAATAATCGGGTCATAGTACGGATCATAAATAATCGGGTCATAGTACGGATCATAAATAATCGGGTTATAGTACGGATCATAAATAATCGGGTCATAGTACGGATCATAAATAATCGGGTTATAGTACGGATCATAAATAATCGGGTCATAGTACGGATCATAAATAAACGGGTCATAGTACGGATCATAAATAATCGGGTCATAGTACGGATCATAAATAATCGGGTCATAGTACGGATCATAAATAATCGGGTCATAGTACGGATCATAAATAAACGGGTTATAGTACGGATCATAAATAAACGGGTCATATGGTACGGATCATAAATAATCGGGTCATAGTACGGATCATAAATAAACGGGTCATAGTACGGATCATAAATAATCGGGTCATAGTACGGATCATAAATAATCGGGTCATAGTACGGATCATAAATAATCGGGTCATAGTACGGATCATAAATAATCGGGTCATAGTACGGATCATAAATAAACGGGTCATAGTACGGATCATAAATAAACGGGTCATAGTACGGATCATAAATAATCGGGTCATAGTACGGATCATAAATAATCGGGTCATAGTACGGATCATAAATAAACGGGTCATAGTACGGATCATAAATAATCGGGTCATAGTACGGATCATAAATAATCGGGTCATAGTACGGATCATAAATAAACGGGTCATAGTACGGATCATAAATAATCGGGTCATAGTACGGATCATAAATAATCGGGTCATAGTACGGATCATAAATAAACGGGTTATAGTACGGATCATAAATAAACGGGTCATATGGTACGGATCATAAATAATCGGGTCATAGTACGGATCATAAATAAACGGGTCATAGTACGGATTATAAATAATCGGGTCATAGTACGGATCATAAATAATCGGGTTATAGTACGGATCATAAATAATCGGGTTATAGTACGGATCATAAATAATCGGGTCATAGTACGGATCATAAATAATCGGGTCATAGTACGGATCATAAATAATCGGGTCATAGTACGGATCATAAATAAACGGGTCATAGTACGGATCATAAATAAACGGGTCATAGTACGGATCATAAATAATCGGGTCATAGTACGGATCATAAATAATCGGGTCATAGTACGGATCATAAATAATCGGGTCATAGTACGGATCATAAATAATCGGGTCATAGTACGGATCATAAATAATCGGGTCATAGTACGGATCATAAATAATCGGGTCATAGTACGGATCATAAATAATCGGGTCATAGTACGGATCATAAATAAACGGGTCATAGTACGGATCATAAATAAACGGGTCATAGTACGGATCATAAATAATCGGGTCATAGTACGGATCATAAATAATCGGGTCATAGTACGGATCATAAATAAACGGGTCATAGTACGGATCATAAATAATCGGGTCATATGGTACGGATCATAAATAATCGGGTCATATGGTACGGATCATAAATAATCGGGTTATAGTACGGATCATAAATAAACGGGTCATATGGTACGGATCATAAATAATCGGGTCATAGTACGGATCATAAATAAACGGGTCATAGTACGGATCATAAATAATCGGGTCATATGGTACGGATCATAAATAATCGGGTTATAGTACGGATCATAAATAAACGGGTCATATGGTACGGATCATAAATAATCGGGTCATAGTACGGATCATAAATAATCGGGTCATAGTACGGATCATAAATAATCGGGTTATAGTACGGATCATAAATAATCGGGTTATAGTACGGATCATAAATAATCGGGTCATATGGTACGGATCATACATAATCGGGTCATAGTACGGATCATAAATAATCGGGTTATAGTACGGATCATAAATAATTGGGTTATAGTACGGATCATAAATAATCGGGTCATATGGTACGGATCATAAATAATCGGGTTATAGTACGGATCATAAATAATCGGGTTATAGTACGGATCATAAATAATCGGGTCATAGTACGGATCATAAATAATCGGGTCATATGGTACGGATCATAAATAATCGGGTCATATGGTACGGATCATAAATAATCGGGTTATAGTACGGATCATAAATAATTGGGTTATAGTACGGATCATAAATAATCGGGTCATATGGTACGGATCATAAATAATCGGGTTATAGTACGGATCATAAATAATCGGGTCATAGTACGGATCATAAATAATCGGGTCATAGTACGGATCATAAATAATCGGGTCATATGGTACGGATCATAAATAATCGGGTTATAGTACGGATCATAAATAAACGGGTCATAGTACGGATCATAAATAATTGGGTTATAGTACGGATCATAAATAATCGGGTCATATGGTACGGATCATAAATAATCGGGTTATAGTACGGATCATAAATAATCGGGTCATAGTACGGATCATAAATAATCGGGTCATATGGTACGGATCATAAATAAACGGGTCATAGTACGGATCATAAATAAACGGGTCATAGTACGGATCATAAATAATCGGGTCATATGGTACGGATCATAAATAAACGGGTCATAGTACGGATCATAAATAATCGGGTCATAGTACGGATCATAAATAATCGGGTCATAGTACGGATCATAAATAATCGGGTCATATGGTACGGATCATAAATAATCGGGTCATAGTACGGATCATAAATAATCGGGTCATAGTACGGATCATTAATAAACGGGTCATAGTACGGATCATAAATAATCGGGTTATAGTACGGATCATAAATAATCGGGTCATAGTACGGATCATTAATAATCGGGTCATAGTACGGATCATAAATAATCGGGTCATAGTACGGATCATAAATAATCGGGTCATATGGTACGGATCATAAATAATCGGGTTATAGTACGGATCATAAATAATCGGGTTATAGTACGGATCATAAATAATCGGGTCATAGTACGGATCATAAATAATCGGGTCATAGTACGGATCATAAATAATTGGGTTATAGTACGGATCATAAATAATCGGGTCATAGTACGGATCATAAATAATCGGGTTATAGTACGGATCATAAATAAACGGGTCATAGTACGGATCATAAATAATCGGGTCATAGTACGGATCATAAATAATCGGGTCATAGTACGGATCATAAATAATCGGGTCATAGTACGGATCATTAATAAACGGGTCATAGTACGGATCATTAATAATCGGGTTATAGTACGGATCATTAATAAACGGGTCATAGTACGGATCATAAATAATCGGGTCATAGTACGGATCATAAATAATCGGGTCATAGTACGGATCATAAATAATCGGGTCATATGGTACGGATCATAAATAATCGGGTTATAGTACGGATCATTAATAAACGGGTCATAGTACGGATCATAAATAATCGGGTCATAGTACGGATCATAAATAATCGGGTCATAGTACGGATCATAAATAATCGGGTCATATGGTACGGATCATAAATAATCGGGTTATAGTACGGATCATAAATAAACGGGTCATAGTACGGATCATAAATAATCGGGTCATAGTACGGATCATAAATAATCGGGTCATAGTACGGATCATAAATAATTGGGTTATAGTACGGATCATAAATAATCGGGTCATAGTACGGATCATAAATAATCGGGTTATAGTACGGATCATAAATAAACGGGTCATAGTACGGATCATAAATAATCGGGTTATAGTACGGATCATAAATAAACGGGTCATAGTACGGATCATAAATAAACGGGTCATAGTACGGATCATAAATAATCGGGTCATAGTACGGATCATAAATAATCGGGTCATAGTACGGATCATAAATAATCGGGTTATAGTACGGATCATAAATAAACGGGTCATAGTACGGATCATAAATAATCGGGTTATAGTACGGATCATAAATAAACGGGTCATAGTACGGATCATAAATAAACGGGTCATATGGTACGGATCATAAATAATCGGGTCATAGTACGGATCATAAATAATCGGGTCATAGTACGGATCATAAATAATTGGGTCATAGTACGGATCATAAATAATCGGGTCATAGTACGGATCATAAATAATCGGGTCATAGTACGGATCATAAATAATCGGGTCATATGTACGGATCATAAATAATCGGGTCATAGTACGGATCATAAATAATCGGGTCATAGTACGGATCATAAATAAACGGGTCATAGTACGGATCATAAATAATCGGGTTATAGTACGGATCATAAATAATCGGGTCATATGGTACGGATCATAAATAATCGGGTTATAGTACGGATCATAAATAATCGGGTCATAGTACGGATCATAAATAATCGGGTCATAGTACGGATCATAAATAATCGGGTTATAGTACGGATCATAAATAATCGGGTCATATGGTACGGATCATAAATAATCGGGTTATAGTACGGATCATAAATAAACGGGTCATAGTACGGATCATAAATAATCGGGTCATAGTACGGATCATAAATAATCGGGTTATAGTACGGATCATAAATAATCGGGTCATATGGTACGGATCATAAATAATCGGGTCATAGTACGGATCATAAATAAACGGGTCATAGTACGGATCATAAATAATCGGGTTATAGTACGGATCATAAATAATCGGGTCATAGTACGGATCATAAATAATCGGGTCATAGTACGGATCATAAATAAACGGGTCATAGTACGGATCATAAATAATCGGGTCATAGTACGGATCATAAATAATCGGGTTATAGTACGGATCATAAATAATCGGGTCATAGTACGGATCATAAATAATCGGGTTATAGTACGGATCATAAATAATCGGGTCATAGTACGGATCATAAATAATCGGGTCATAGTACGGATCATAAATAATCGGGTTATAGTACGGATCATAAATAATCGGGTCATAGTACGGATCATAAATAATCGGGTCATAGTACGGATCATAAATAAACGGGTCATATGGTACGGATCATAAATAAACGGGTCATAGTACGGATCATAAATAATCGGGTCATAGTACGGATCATAAATAATCGGGTCATAGTACGGATCATAAATAATCGGGTCATAGTACGGATCATAAATAATCGGGTTATAGTACGGATCATAAATAATCGGGTCATAGTACGGATCATAAATAAACGGGTTATAGTACGGATCATAAATAATCGGGTCATAGTACGGATCATAAATAATCGGGTCATAGTACGGATCATAAATAATCGGGTTATAGTACGGATCATAAATAATCGGGTTATAGTACGGATCATAAATAAACGGGTCATAGTACGGATCATAAATAATCGGGTCATAGTACGGATCATAAATAATCGGGTCATATGGTACGGATCATAAATAATCGGGTCATAGTACGGATCATAAATAATCGGGTCATAGTACGGATCATAAATAATCGGGTCATAGTACGGATCATAAATAATCGGGTCATAGTACGGATCATAAATAATCGGGTCATAGTACGGATCATAAATAATCGGGTTATAGTACGGATCATAAATAATCGGGTCATATGGTACGGATCATAAATAATCGGGTCATAGTACGGATCATAAATAAACGGGTCATAGTACGGATCATAAATAATCGGGTTATAGTACGGATCATAAATAATCGGGTCATAGTACGGATCATAAATAATCGGGTCATAGTACGGATCATAAATAATCGGGTCATAGTACGGATCATAAATAATCGGGTTATAGTACGGATCATAAATAATCGGGTCATATGGTACGGATCATAAATAATCGGGTCATAGTACGGATCATAAATAAACGGGTCATAGTACGGATCATAAATAATCGGGTTATAGTACGGATCATAAATAATCGGGTCATAGTACGGATCATAAATAATCGGGTCATAGTACGGATCATAAATAAACGGGTCATAGTACGGATCATAAATAATCGGGTTATAGTACGGATCATAAATAATCGGGTCATAGTACGGATCATAAATAATCGGGTCATAGTACGGATCATAAATAATCGGGTTATAGTACGGATCATAAATAATCGGGTCATAGTACGGATCATAAATAATCGGGTCATAGTACGGATCATAAATAAACGGGTCATAGTACGGATCATAAATAATTGGGTCATAGTACGGATCATAAATAATCGGGTTATAGTACGGATCATAAATAAACGGGTCATAGTACGGATCATAAATAATCGTGTTATAGTACGGATCATAAATAATCGGGTCATATGGTACGGATCATAAATAATCGGGTTATAGTACGGATCATAAATAAACGGATCATAGTACGGATCATAAATAATCGGGTTATAGTACGGATCATAAATAAACGGGTCATAGTACGGATCATAAATAATCGGGTTATAGTACGGATCATAAATAAACAGGTCATAGTACGGATCATAAATAATCGGGTCATAGTACGAATCATAAATAATCGGGTCATAGTACGGATCATAAATAATCGGGTCATAGTACGGATCATAAATAATCGGGTTATAGTACGGATCATAAATAATCGGGTCATATGGTACGGATCATAAATAATCGGGTTATAGTACGGATCATAAATAAACGGGTCATAGTACGGATCATAAATAAACGGGTCATAGTACGGATCATAAATAATTGGGTCATAGTACGGATCATAAATAATCGGGTTATAGTACGGATCATAAATAATCGGGTCATAGTACGGATCATAAATAAACGGGTCATAGTACGGATCATAAATAATCGGGTCATAGTACGGATCATAAATAATCGGGTCATAGTACGGATCATAAATAATCGGGTCATATGGTACGGATCATAAATAAACGGGTTATAGTACGGATCATAAATAATCGGGTCATAGTACGGATCATAAATAATCGGGTTATAGTACGGATCATAAATAAACGGGTCATAGTACGGATCATTAATAATCGGGTCATAGTACGGATCATAAATAATCGGGTTATAGTACGGATCATAAATAATCGGGTCATAGTACGGATCATAAATAAACGGGTCATAGTACGGATCATAAATAAACGGGTCATAGTACGGATCATAAATAATCGGGTCATAGTACGGATCATAAATAATCGGGTTATAGTACGGATCATAAATAAACGGGTCATAGTACGGATCATAAATAATCGGGTTATAGTACGGATCATAAATAAACGGGTCATAGTACGGATCATAAATAATCGGGTCATAGTACGGATCATAAATAATCGGGTCATAGTACGGATCATAAATAATCGGGTCATAGTACGGATCATAAATAATCGGGTTATAGTACGGATCATAAATAATCGGGTCATAGTACGGATCATAAATAAACGGGTCATATGGTACGGATCATAAATAATCGGGTTATAGTACGGATCATAAATAAACGGGTCATAGTACGGATCATAAATAATCGGGTTATAGTACGGATCATAAATAATTGGGTCATAGTACGGATCATAAATAAACGGGTCATAGTACGGATCATAAATAAACGGGTCATAGTACGGATCATAAATAATCGGGTCATAGTACGGATCATAAATAATTGGGTTATAGTACGGATCATAAATAATCGGGTTATAGTACGGATCATAAATAAACGGGTCATAGTACGGATCATAAATAAACGGGTCATATGGTACGGATCATAAATAATCGGGTTATAGTACGGATCATAAATAATCGGGTCATAGTACGGATCATAAATAATCGGGTCATAGTACGGATCATAAATAATCGGGTCATAGTACGGATCATAAATAAACGGGTCATATAGTACGGATCATAAATAAACGGGTCATAGTACGGATCATAAATAATCGGGTCATAGTACGGATCATAAATAAACGGGTCATATGGTACGGATCATAAATAATCGGGTCATAGTACGGATCATAAATAATCGGGTCATATGGTACGGATCATAAATAATTGGTCATAGTACGGATCATAAATAATCGGGTCATATGGTACGGATCATAAATAATCGGGTCATAGTACGGATCATAAATAATCGGGTCATAGTACGGATCATAAATAAACGGGTCATATGGTACGGATCATAAATAATCGGGTCATAGTACGGATCATAAATAATTGGTCATAGTACGGATCATAAATAATCGGGTCATATGGTACGGATCATAAATAATCGGGTCATAGTACGGATCATAAATAATCGGGTCATAGTACGGATCATAAATAATCGGGTCATATGGTACGGATCATAAATAATCGGGTTATATGGTACGGATCATAAATAATCGGGTCATAGTACGGATCATAAATAATCGGGTCATAGTACGGATCATAAATAAACGGGTCATATGGTACGGATCATAAATAATCGGGTCATAGTACGGATCATAAATAATTGGTCATAGTACGGATCATAAATAATCGGGTCATATGGTACGGATCATAAATAATCGGGTCATAGTACGGATCATAAATAATCGGGTCATAGTACGGATCATAAATAATCGGGTCATAGTACGGATCATAAATAATCGGGTCATAGTACGGATCATAAATAATCGGGTCATAGTACGGATCATAAATAATCGGGTCATAGTACGGATCATAAATAATCGGGTCATAGTACGGATCATAAATAATCGGGTCATAGTACGGATCATTAATAAACGGGTCATAGTACGGATCATAAATAATCGGGTCATAGTACGGATCATAAATAATCGGGTCATAGTACGGATCATAAATAATCGGGTTATAGTACGGATCATTAATAAACGGGTCATAGTACGGATCATAAATAATCGGGTCAAAGTACGGATCATAAATAATCGGGTTATAGTACGGATCATAAATAAACGGGTCATAGTACGGATCATAAATAATCGGGTCATAGTACGGATCATAAATAATCGGGTCATAGTACGGATCATAAATAATCGGGTCATAGTACGGATCATAAATAAACGGGTCATAGTGCGGATCATAAATAAACGGGTCATATGGTACGGATCATAAATAATCGGGTTATAGTACGGATCATAAATAAACGGGTCATAGTACGGATCATAAATAATCGGGTTATAGTACGGATCATAAATAAACGGGTCATAGTACGGATCATAAATAATCGGGTCATAGTACGGATCATAAATAATCGGGTCATAGTACGGATCATAAATAAACGGGTCATAGTACGGATCATAAATAATCGGGTCACAGTACGTGTTCGCGCTTTCAGACCTTTAGCAGTTTAACCTGCCAAATTTAGATGTCTTCTAGATTATAAATAGACTTTAGCCTATGACGAGTATTTGATACACTACATTAGCCGAAGCCAGTCTATGCGCGACCATTCACCCGCTGGATATACCCGGGAGACTGGATTCGGAAGCTTTGACCTTATTGCGGTGTAGGCCTACTGTATTATTCGACTGATCGTTAATATATAATTTCTGACAAATATTATTCACTTTCGGGAAATATTAACAGTTCCTTTAGGACGTGGCGCTCTAAATATGTAAACAGAGTTATGACTTATACTAGACACAACGGGATGGCTATGGATTCACGTATAAAGCGCATTCTTTAGGAGATGCTTTGTTATCAGTCACAATCATGCACACTACCGCACAATGCTGCACACCGATCTGCCGACCTTCACTAATTTTAGTCACATATAAAGAGAACAACAACCGACTCATGTAGTGCCTATGAAATAGCATTAGATTCACTCCAAAACCACTTTAATGTAAGTCGCAATTGTTATATGTAACCGGTCTCTCACCTTCAGTATATCAAGAAGATTGGGGGTTTTATGATTATTCACCGATATTATCCAAATATAATAATATTCCATCAACTGATATAATTAATAACCGACAGTAAATAGCAGTAAAAATGCGGTGTTTGTAGTTGACAATATGATTTGACACACTGACTTGTGATTAGTTTGTGTTGCGATAACAGTTATACGTTTCTATGACCAAAGCCTACTAATGTTTGGCTAAAGCCTGAAACAAAGAAATTCCAAAGCCGGTCTTCTGGCTGTGGACAAAATACACATACTGACTGAATTGCATGAGCTTCTGTATACAATCTCCAACACAGAGTCTAAAAACGCTCTGATTGGTCGACCGAACAAAGAACGAACAAAGAACAAAGAAATGTTACACGTGGACATATCAGCTGTTAGATGTCGTCATGGTAACTACACTGTATCAAGAGGATTTTGGCTTATTGCGACATAAGATCGCTAGTTATGTCCGCTAAAGTACACATACAGAAGAAATGGCTTTTTATGTCCACTAAAACACCGGTACAGTAAGGAAACGGCTTTTTATGTCCGTTAAAACACCTACAGAGTACTTTGCGGGGAAAATAACTAGCTAGATCCGCAAAAGCCTTTACACCGCTCCCAGAAAATGGGATTTAATTCTATAAAATATAAAAAATCACAGTTTCTAAAATATAAAAATACTCTAAACAGTTAGTCTTTCTTACGCGGACGGCGTTTACGCAGTCCCCTGAGGCTAGCAAGAGTCCTTTTCTCTTTGGGGCGAGCCACTTTACTAGGAGGGCTATAACTCCTGGGTAAAGGGTGCAATACAATTGCATCGGAAGGTTTAGGGTTATGGTCGATGTCTCGTCCATTTCGATATGCTTCTCCTCGAGCTGATTTTCCTCTGCTTATCGTTGGATGCGTTCGTCCAAAAACTCTTGCAGAGAATAGGATCGTCCAAGTTCGATATCTTCTTAGAGATTCTGGATTTCCTGATCGAACTGAGATAAAGCTAATTCGTTTACCGCTTGGACTTGCTGCTGCAATTTACGTTTCTCTAAACAATTATAGGTTCCTTTTCCGATCTTTTGATGAATAGCGTCTAACGCATTTCGTACAACTCTCTCCTCCGCCTCGGTGACAGGTTGTATCGGGTTAAACAGGGACGATGATACAGTTGAATGACGATATTAGATGTCCGCGTCCCAATCCGGCTAGGTAAGATGGGCGAATATCTAGGGAGCCCACAACCGGAGTGCCACCGACTAATTGTTCAGGTAACACTAGATCTTTGAACAATGAGTACAGTTCGGGAAGATCCCTGATACTATTAGGGTCAAGAGTCTGGGTTCTCACTAGGGAGTGAGGAGGTCTGATCGAGTATTCCGGAACTCGGATCATAGGTTTATTTAAGGATCGTTTGAGTCGAGCGAGCGTCGGTGATACATCGAACAAGTTTCGCTCGAAACTCCCGTAAATATAGCGAGTAAAACCGTGTTTAAAGCAACATCTCCGCGGATGTTTATGTCTTTCCGTTTGTTGGTTGGGTCTTGGGCATTCATCGCAATAATACCAAAGACGCACGTCTTATAGGGGAAACGCGGGTGATATTTATTCGGTTTTACAATATTCCTCCATCTGTTCGAAGCTATCTGGGATGACAGGTAGCGGTCGATCGGCGGTAAGATACATCATAGTGAAATAGAGTCATTTGAGTTCTATCATAGGATCATGATGTATACCTTGAGGATATCGAGTTTCTAGATTTTGTTGATTGGCAATATTGAGATATGTTTCTCTCAGGAATTCCAGATAATCGTTGAAGTCGCTGCGTTTATCCGGCTCTTCAATGTCTTCTCTTTCGAGTCTGTTTCGAATAGAATTCTCGTGTTCCATTCTCTGTTTATCGTTCCGCCTCCGCTGGGTAGGATATTTAAATAAAACCATTTCCCTTTCGGTGTCTACATCGTCCGTATCGTGTAAATCGATAGGATGGTCGGTAGTTAAGAAGTCCATATACGTACCATTACGATGCGTATAGCGAGCGGTGAATTTTCTATAGTCCAATTCACGCGTAAGTTGCTCCTGGGACATTGGCGGTTCGATATAACGACCATCGTCCTCCGTAGTAGTTGGACCAGCGTCGCCGCGTATCAAGCTATCAACAAACGCTTGTAAAGGTAGAGTATATCGCTCCCTGATACCAAGATCATCTTCTATTAACTCAGTCATATCTGCTATATGAGTTTATCAATATTATAATGAGTTTATATTTAGGCTAGCGGGCGTCGCTGCCTACCCCTCTCGGCCCCCGGACAGCGCAAGATCCTCAGTGCTGGTGTACTTTCGCCGATGTGCCTATCGCCAACGTAGTAGCTGCACAACGACCACAACAACCAGCGCGAGTCACTCCACCGTCCGTCCCAAAGGCTTAGATTTACTTCAGGTTCTTACTGGAGAGTTAGGGCTACTTTCACAATTGCGACTCGCTACTGTAAACACACTTTAGTAGTAACATTCACCTATAAACACACAAATTCCACACAACTGTCACAAACCGCACACATTCGGGCCATTTGTCCGTTAGTCAAGTGCCTTCCAGAATGCCACGTTATTATTGGGTATCCTGGGATACTAGCAGTATGCTATTTATTCCTTATGCTATTCAATGGGCAAGCTTTATTGTTCTTTTAACTCACTTCTAATTCTAGCGTGGTTGTTGCCATGGTGACATTATGGAAAGCTAGCGGTAGAATTAGGGTAATTCCCATGCATACAGATCTGGGATGCTATTTAATAGTAATTCTTTAATTGTCAATATTCCTCTTTATACATGATTTTATGAATTTTTATCGGCTATTGACCATATATTGGAGATTCTCGCACACTAATACACTTAATAGAGTGAATCTCCGCTCCCATGATCTATTAATTAATGGAATTTTGGGAATGTTATAAATTGTATAAAAATGACAATTTATCAAATTCATTAAAAATATGAATTTAAATTTATTCCCGTAAATTTTATTATTTAATATTAAATAGACACAATTTTATTCCAGAACATGTCTGCGGACTGGGATCCTTGATTCTAGGAAATTGGTCTTTTCAAGAATATCGTTAAGTGCTACGATATCTTAATAGACTAGAATTTTAATGGATCTAAAATTTGACAGATTTAGTAAATATTAATAATTAATATTTAGGATGGGCACCGGTTTATTCCAGAACTTGTCTGGGGACATTAACCACTGATTCTAGAATTTTGTCTTTCAAGTATATCGGTGGGTGCCGCGATATCTTAATCGACTAGAATTGCAGATGGTCAAAGGGTTTAACAGATTTATCTTGCGTTTTACGCTACTGTTAAAGGGACATCACGCTACTATATGTATTATTTAATATACGGTATGAGAGCAATATCGCAAGAAGCAATGTCAGTGAGAAGAGGCAAGTCGTTTCCAAGGTCTACCCAGAGCTTGGTTTAGCCGAGACACGAGGATCTGAACTTTGCATTCCTAATACTCTACTTTACCAATAATACTTGAATATAGTAGGAGCTTTATTGTACTTTAATTAGTACGGACATTTCATCTTACTGTAGTCACGTATTTGTAATGTAATACGGTCAGTAAGGAAAGAGAAAAGAATTATTTCTCGCCGTCGCACTAAATATATAATATATAAGTAATTAAGTAATAAACGCGAATATATATTGCACTAATCTACTAGATAATCGCTAAAATAACATTCTACTAAATAAAATTAAAGAAAACGATTATAATAAAATTACATAATAATACGTACCTAAATATAAAATAATAAAAATATAAAATAATATAGTCACACACCCACTCCAGCCGTTGTTAAGTTGGGGAGTCCCTAGATGTTTGTTGGATTAGGGAGGTGGTCGTGGGAAGAGTATCTTGCCTTCCATAGTTTCCGGAGAGTTCTCTGTCTCTTTCCAGTAAACATAAACGACCAACTGGGCGATTGAGCTGCTGTGTCTCGAAGACAATTCCCGGTTTCTTGAAGTTACGTCGCATGACGACGAGTTCTACCGATCGCACCAAACCATCATCCGAGATGTGAGTCTCGATGATACGACCTGTCTGCCACCGCTTACGTGGAAGATCTGAATCCACAATAAGGACCATGTCTCCAGCGCTGACATTTTCTTGCTGCACAAAACAACTTAGTTCGAAGTTGTAGCGTGGGCAGATAATGTTTTTCGAAATGGTCAGTGAAACGACGGGATAACAACTGCATAAGTTGCCAAGTTTGCCGGCAGTATTCGTCTCTGTCTGTGATTTCCGATCGTGGGAGCATGGCTACAGGTTTCTTCAGTAGGAAGTGCGCGGGTGTTAGCGCTTCCAGGGAATCGGGACTCAATGAGACTGGCATAAGCGGTCTCTCGTTGAGATAGGCGGCGATTTCCTCCATTAACGTCCGCAAAAGTTCGTCGGTGAGATACGCGCGGCACGGCACTATGAAGTGAAATGCGGTCTTCACGCTCCTGATTAATCTCTCCCAACTTCCTCCCCACCAAGGGGCGTCGGCGGCGTTGAAGGTCCAGCTAGACGCTGTTACCCTTAGCTGATCATCCACCTGTCTTTGGTTCCAATCTTTGACGTAAGCCTTGATTTCATTGTTGGCACTAATGAAGTTCGTTCCCTTATCAGATCTCATCGTGTTACTAGTTCCAAAGCGAGCGATCTGTCGTCGTAAGCTCAATAGGAAGCTGTTGATAGATAAATCGTTCACCATATCGAGATGGATAGCTCTACAAGTCATACAAACAAAGATGACACACCATCTCTTGACTATAGTCCTAGCATGATATACTTCAATAGGGCCAAATAAATCTACACCGGTATTAGTAAAGGGTGGTTCATAGAAGCTTACTCGTTTCCTAGGTAATTCTGCCTCTCGCTGTGTTAAAGGCCTACTGAATGCTTTCCTACAGGGTATGCAGTTCCTAAGAACTTGGTTCAGAGCTCTACGGGGTTTATAAAAATAAGAGCGAGTTCGAATTTCGCTAAGAACTCGTTCTCTACCAGCATGATAAAGTTTGCTGTGAACATCTACAATCATCTTGATTTGTATTTCAAGATTTCTAATGAGTATGGGAAACTTGGTGTCAAAGGATAATGGAGCATTAGTTAATCTTCCTCCAACACGTATCAACCCATCTATCATTGTGCTAGAGAAACGATCCCTTAAGCGCATCTGTGGATTTCTCAACAACAGGAAATACTTATCGGAATCCTCATAGCATTGCAGGAGTCTCAGCATCTGCTTGTTGGTTTCTTCATGCTCCTGATAACTGATCTTCTCCTTCAGAAACCTGTCGGATATCTTATATTTGGGAAGATCTTTAACAACATGGACCTGCACAGATGTCAGTGGAGCGGTATCACTATTGGTCTTCGTCCTGGAGTAGTGATGATGAAAACATCGCTTTAAATATGTAACGGCCTTACAGAGCCGATTCCAGGAACTGTAGTGATATATCGCTCTCTGCAGGAGAGGTGAGAGTCCTTGCGAGACGTCTGGAATTCCAGATTTCCAATCCCTCTCTCTGATTTCCACAACAGACTTATTTGTGGCTGTGGGTTTCGGATCCAAAGCGTCGTCTCCGGAAGTGTGTAGTACAGACAGATCTACCACGGGTTTAAATAACTTTGATTTACTCGCCCGAGTTTTAGGTTTGACTTTCTCCGCTCCCTTGGCCTGTCTAATCTCTGCCGTAGTAAGATGAGGAGGCCATTCATCCTCTTCTTTGCTTAGGAAGTCGGGTCCACCTAACCAGTCTGGAGTATCTATCAGTTCTTGTGGAGTTGCTCCCCTGGAGGCGATGTCTGCTGGATTAATCGTTCCGGGGCAATGTCTCCATTGATCCATCTTCGTGCGACTAAGTATAATGGCTACTCTGTTGGTAACGAAGACGCTGAACTGACAGACTTCATTGGTTATATACTCCAACACGAGTAAAGCATCAGTCCAATAGACAGTTTTCTCCAGTGGATAGTCGATCTGTTCTGTTACATTCCGGCCTATGGCTGTAGCGTATAGAGCCGCTTTTAACTCCGTTCGAGGAACTTTCAACTTGTTGTTTATCAATGCCTTAGAGGTAACCAAGGCGACTTTGATTCCATCCGGAGTTTCCACTCTCAGGTAGGCTACTATACCTATTCCCATATCGCTGGCGTCTCCAAACACATGGAGTTGATAGGAATACGTAGGGAGAACATGACCAAAATATGAACGGGAAATTATAAAGTTCTCGATGGCTGGTAGAGAATCTTCCCATTTCATCCACTTCTTTAATAATTCTCCCTTAAGTGGATCGTCCCATGAGTGGTTTTCCAGCCACATTTGTTGTACTAAACTCCGAGCAATTAATATAACTGGGCTAATAAATCCCAATGGATCGAAATAAGTGCTCAGGATACTTAAACAAATCCGTTTAGTCCGAATTGGATTATCTCGCTGTTTTAGCTGGAAAAACAGGATATCTCTCTCTGTGTCCCATTTCAAACCAAGTGTCTTGGTTTCTGGAAGATCATCTTTGATTAGGTCTAGGTCTTTCGCTCCTCGATCTTCTACCGGGATCGATTCTAGATACTCACGAGAGTTGCTGGTGAATTTAGTTAATCGAAATCCACCTCTTTTTAAGCACTCTACCATTCCTTTGGCGACATCAATGGCTTCTCGTCCATGTATATATCCCGTTTGATGTTGTCGATCACCTCTTTTGAGAAGGCGTCCCGGTTGTCATCAGCAGTGGTGCGCACCACTGAGCAGGCGTTTGAAGGGCTTGAGATGATCCCAAAAGCCTGGATGGTCATCCAATACTCCACCGGTTTCTGGCTGAGGTCTCCTTCAGGCCACCACAGAAATCGTAGGCTGTCTCGATCACTGTCCAGCGCCTTGACTTGTAAGAACATGCCTTCTATATCGGAGGCGAAAGCGATTGAATATTGTCGTAATCTTAAGAGTATTCCCAACAAGGATTGGACTAAGTTGGGTCCTGGTAACAACTCGGAATTAAGGGATTGGCCCATGTAGAGGGCGGAGCCGTCGAATACTACTCGTACCTCATGAGGTTTACCGGGTTTGGTAGTACGTTCTTGGTTAAATAGTACGTTCTTTCAGTTAGGGGTGTTCCTTCCGGTACTCGCTCTGCATATCCCTTGTTAATAAATTTCTTCAACTGAGTCTGATACATTTCTTTAGCTGAAGCATTTGCCGTAAGGCGTCGATGTAGTTGAGCAATTCTTTTCTCCGCCAAGGGTCGGTTGTTTATGAATTTTGGTTCTCGCTTTCGGAATGGGAGACCGATTTCATATCTACCTTGATCTTTAAGAAAACGTGTAGTTGTCTCCTGGATCTGCTTGGCTCTTTCTTCTTCTACCGATAGGGCCTTATCGTAGGAATTGGGCTCTACAGCCTCTTGAGTAAAGAATCGTACGGCGTGTTCATCTCGAGTTTTTGCGTTATATCTCTCGATTGCGTCATTCAGTTCGTCGTTATAGTCGACTTGTCCTGATGGACGAATGACTTGACATAGGTTCACTTGGTTTTGCCAAGTCTCGTTTTCCGTAAGGATATCGATGGCATTCTCCTCGTCGAAGAGCTGGTGGATATCGTCATTATCTGAGGAGTATGGTGTTCCCTCAGTTGGGTCGTCAACTTTGCTGCTCTCCACTTCACATTCACTTAATTGATATACCTGTTCTTTTGGTAATCTTTCCATGAGAGTTCTACGTGAAGGGCCAGTAAAGTACCAACCTACTCTAGTTCTTCCCGCATAGGCTTGTAGTGGTTGCGGTTGAGCAGGCCGTTTCTCCAATGTCTCAAGCGCTTCATGCGCATTTTGGCCGATGAGTATTTGCACTCCAGGGTAATCTGTGTTGAATCTAGGTATATTAAGCTGCTGGGTGGAATCGTCCTCATCCCAGTTATAAGGTTCTACTTGACTGGTAGCGAAGTTCTTTATCGCCACCATTTTTACTGACCTAGTTCATCCTGGGGGGTGGACAACGCACCTACATAATAATCCGTTATTACTGTAGATTTCCAAACCTGCATAATTCCTGACATGTTTAACTTAGTTCGGAACTTGGGTTGTCCAGCAAAGATGTCTTCGGCTAGTTCTTTGTCGATGAATGTTCCTGTGCTACCGGAGTCAAGGAGGGCGTTCACTATATAACTCCTTTTAGGTCCGTGGACCCTTAACTGTACTACGGGAAATTCTCGGATTCCTACATTGGAAGTTGGTGCTTTCCAAGATGGTTGTCGGTCAGAAGTAGTTAGGGGGAGCTCGCTGTCTGTGTCTTTTTCATACGTAAGTGCTCGATACACTGCGGTATTTATCAGGTAACAGGATTCGTTTTCATCGGAGAATTTGTCCGTATAGAATCCTTCCATCTCAGAACTTTGGTCAGTGTCGTTCACATCACTGAATTGGACATGTAGTTCGGAAAATGTCACTCCGACACATATTAAACCTGAGTGGTATTTTCTTTCTGCATATGCTGTGCTGCGGGCCATCCCAAATAAGAGTCTAGGAGTTGTGGCTCTTGCAATGTTTTTTGGGATTTTTTTTTTTATTCCTTTTTTTAATAAGACTCAGCGAGTTTCTGGGCAATTTGGTTTTTTTTTTAAATTTCTTTTTTGACTGTGGTGAGCTTGTGTTATTTTTCTCGTTTGGATTGGGGGCAAACCAGCAGAAGATCCATTTATTGGGGTGAGGGTAGTGTTTGCATTTTTTTATTTTTTTCTTGTTGGGCTGATTACAATAGTTCGTGAGTTGAAGTCTTATTAGCTTATATACTTGATCAACTAAAGTATTTTTTGTATATTTTATTTAGGTTAAAAAGGGCCAGTATGGTGGTTGAAAACGTAATTTGGTTTTAATGAAGGTGTGAGGGGCTACTGTAGTTTAAAAAAAATATAAATTTTGTAATTTTAAGATGGCGGGCCTCAGCAGCTTTTTTGGCTTTTATAGTTGAGGTTAACAATTTAAATTTTTCATTTTTAAGGTGATGGAAATCCATCTTTAAGTAAAAGCTTTTTTTTGGGGAGAGGGGCAATTAGTTACATGGCTTCATTTGTATGTTTGTTTTTTATTGTGTTGTATTTAGTCTTATTATTAGTGTTATTATTTTTTTTTTTAGTACAGGGGTGAATTATTTTTGAAGATTTGGCTATAGATCAAAAGTTACTCCATTTGAATGTGGGTTTGATTCCACTGCTAAATCTAAAAATCTGTTTTGTATGCCCTTTTCTGTTCATTTTTTTAGTGTGTGTGTGATTTTTCTTCTTTTTGATGCGGAGGTTTGTTTTATTTTTTCTACGGTGCTTAGTATTTCGTGAGAGGCATCAATGAGATTTTTTGTGCTTTTTATTATTATTACTAGGGTAGTTGTAGGGTTTTTTTATGAATGATGGAAAGGGGGTATGGAGTGGGAGTTTTTATTTTATAGCGAATTAAAGAAAAAACAAAATCAGCTTGTAGTGGGAGAAGAATTCTATTAATAAAGTTTTGATAGAGGGGGGGGGGGCCTAGTAATGATTTTAAATTAAGTGTGAGGGGCAAACCTCATTAAGTTGCATTTTTTTTATAATAATGAGATATAAAAATTTATTTAAAATTCAAGACCGGTGAGGGATTGTTTTTAAAGAAATATTCCCTACTTAAATTTTTTTAATTTGAGTTAAAATTTTTAGATTTTGGGGGTTTGGTGCCCAAAAGAGAGAATTAGATAGAATAAGTGATTTTTTAAGTCACTTTAGTTGATTATTTCAGCCTTTCTTTAGATTTTTATATTAGTTTTTCAGTTTAGTCTCAACCCCCCTCCGGTTGGGAGGGAGGGGATAGATAGAGAGGGAATATTTTTAGTGTAACCCGAGTAGGTTTAGGAGGAGTAGTGTTTAATTATGGTCCTGCCCTAAAGATAGTGAGTTTAGTCATTGCGCAATTTAGATTGCTTTAGAGAAAATTTCTTAAAGATTGAATTTTCTTCCTCTCACATATTTTTTTAAATTAAGTGTGAGGGGCAAACCTCATTAAGTTGCATTTTTTTTTATAATAATGAGATATAAAAATTTATTTAAAATTCAAGACCGGTGAGGGATTGTTTTAAAGAAATATTCCCTACTTAAATTTTTTTAATTTGAGTTAAAATTTTTAGATTTTGGGGGTTTGGTGCCCAAAAGAGAGAATTAGATAGAATAAGTGATTTTTTAAGTCACTTTAGTTGATTATTTCAGCCTTTCTTTAGATTTTTATATTAGTTTTTCAGTTTAGTCTCAACCCCCCTCCGTTGGGAGGGAGGGGATAGATAGAGAGGGAATATTTTTAGTGTAACCCGAGTAGGTTTAGGAGGAGTAGTGTTTAATTATGGTCCTGCCCTAAAGATAGTGAGTTTAGTCATTGCGCAATTTAGATTGCTTTAGAGAAAATTTCTTAAAGATTGAATTTTCTTCCTCTCACATATTTTTTTTAAATTAAGTGTGAGGGGCAAACCTCATTAAGTTGCATTTTTTTTTTATAATAATGAGATATAAAAATTTATTTAAAATTTAAAATTCAAGACCGGTGAGGGATTGTTTTTAAAGAAATATTCCCTACTTAAATTTTTTTAATTTGAGTTAAAATTTTTAGATTTTGGGGGCTTGGTGCCCAAAAGAGAGAATTAGATAGAATAAGTGATTTTTTAAGTCACTTTAGTTGATTATTTCAGCCTTTCTTTAGATTTTTATATTAGTTTTTCAGTTTAGTCTCAACCCCCCTCCGGTTGGGAGGGAGGGGATAGATAGAGAGGGAATATTTTTAGTGTAACCCGAGTAGGTTAGGAGGAGTAGTGTTTAATTATGGTCCTGCCCTAAAGATAGTGAGTTTAGTCATTGCGCAATTTAGATTGCTTTAGAGAAAATTTCTTAAAGATTGAATTTTCTTCCTCTCACATATTTTTTTTAAATTAAGTGTGAGGGGCAAATCTCATTAAGTTGCATTTTTTTTTATAATAATGAGATATAAAAATTTATTTAAAATTTAAAATTCAAGACCGGTGAGGATTGTTTTTAAAGAAATATTCCCTACTTAAATTTTTTTAATTTGAGTTAAAATTTTAGATTTTGGAGTTTGGTGCCCAAAAGAGAGAATTAGATAGAATAAGTGATTTTTTAAGTCACTTTAGTTGATTATTTCAGCCTTTCTTTAGATTTTTATATTAGTTTTTCAGTTTAGTCTCAACCCCCCTCCGGTTGGGAGGGAGGGGATAGATAGAGAGGGAATATTTTTAGTGTAACCCGAGTAGGTTTAGGAGGAGTAGTGTTTAATTATGGTCCTGCCCTAAAGATAGTGAGTTTAGTCATTGCGCAATTTAGATTGCTTTAGAGAAAATTTCTTAAAGATTGAATTTTCTTCCTCTCACATATTTTTTTTTAAATTAAGTGTGAGGGGCAAACCTCATTAAGTTGCATTTTTTTTTTTATAATAATGAGATATAAAAATTTATTTAAAATTTAAAATTCAAGACCGGTGAGGGATTGTTTTTAAAGAAATATTCCCTACTTAAATTTTTTTAATTTGAGTTAAAATTTTTAGATTTTGGGGGCTTGGTGCCCAAAAGAGAGAATTAGATAGAATAAGTGATTTTTTAAGTCACTTTAGTTGATTATTTCAGCCTTTCTTTAGATTTTTATATTAGTTTTTTAGTTTAGTCTCAACCCCCCTCCGGTTGGGAGGGAGGGGATAGATAGAGAGGGAATATTTTTAGTGTAACCCGAGTAGGTTTAGGAGGAGTAGTGTTTAATTATGGTCC